>JBBPBX010058670.1:2431-22024 GCA_038048925.1 Garcialebias charrua | reverse complement strand
CTGACACACACGCGGTTGGATACATGATGGACTCATGGGGACAGTGGCAGCCTATGTGTATGACCGTGTTGACTGTCGAAGACGTGGAAGATTTGTGGATTATTGGCCTATTGGTAGCAGCTGCTCTGTTTTTTGGCGTCGGCGGAGCTGTCTGCTACCTGAAGCTGAGGAGAGCTTCGGCGGCTATCAGCGCGCTGGCGAAACTCCCTGATCAGCAAGATTCTCTGATCCGGGCCGTGAGCTCCTCATCCCAGCTGTTGTATGAGCTCAATCGCACGTTGGGAGCGGACTACCGCGGACCTGCGGGGCGCTTTGGAACTCGTTTACAGCCGCCCGGGCTCCAACAGGGCACGGATGGGGGTTCATAGAACGGAACCTCATATGATTTGGAATTTTGGCCTTGAAACAGCGTCTGGACTTGGAAGGCTGCAGTGAAAAAGAACATTGTGGTCTGAATTGGAACAAACAAAGAGACTATCTAATCTGGTTTCTGCACATGTCCTTGAAAAGAGGCCTGTTTGGAAACTTTTCTCCTGGAGCGTAGAGCTGGAGTGTCACTGCTGACCTCACCCGCCCTCCCCCCCCCAGAGATCTCTGTGTGTGCCTCGGATAACGCCCAGCTGCACAACTGCTGAACTGTGTTCTCTGAAGTTACTCGCAGACTCTATATCTCCTTGCATGTCGTCAAAACTGCAACAATGTCTCGTGTGGTTGTGCTTCTGCTGATAGAGTTTTTGGGACTTTATCATGGAGTGTCTTCAGGCAATCTTTGATAAATTCTTTTTTTGAATATCACAAATGATACCTATTGTGTTTTTCCTTTTTCCATATCTGTTTTGCTCTCATTCAGGATGGATGAGAGACGGCCGCGCTGACGAACATGCATATGTTTTGAATTATGTGTGTATGTTTTGAATTGCTGCAGCTTAACATTCTCTGCCCCTCCTCTGGATGACTGTGTTTACATTATCACGTTGTATTGGTTTACTGGTGCAATGTTAATAAAAAATCTCTTATCTTATATCTCTCTTAATATATTTGTGTGGACAATATCAACTGGAAATGTTTCAAATGAACTTTCTAGCATCCCCTGGAGGTCAGGCTTCTAGGTATTTCAGAGGGAAATCCCCGGACCACCACTTTGAGCTTCTAAGCTCGAGGGCAAAAGAAATTTTAGAGCCAGTAATATTGTCCACCTAAAATCCTAATAGAAGCTTGTAAGAGCCGTTACTGTGATTCTTAGTTATCACCGCCAGGATCCGAATCACAGTAATGCTCGAACGTACCTCTCATTCATTCATGTGTTCATTCATACTCACGTACACAAACAATTTTAAAACAATCTGCGCATCTACCTATTTTTAGCTGAAACTCCTTATCCAATTCCAGATTTTTGACCTCACACATGTAAGTTCTTGGTAAAAATCAATCTTAAAGCTCTCTTTCCTATCGTTAAAATAGTCGTGTACATCATACTATTAACTTTGAAAAATAGGAATATCACTTTTTAAAATCATGAGGTCTAGGTTCAGCTTTGAACTAGCCTGGCCCTCGCCTTCCTGCACAGCTCCGCTCATTTCTCATTTCCCTTCACTGCACAGTCTGGGACTTATCCCATAGACAAGGATTTCTCCGGTAGATTTTTGACCGGACCAATCAGAGAACAGAAGGGGCAGAGTTTTTGGCCCCTAACCCACGCCCCCACCTGTCCCAGCGCAGCCAGCGAGCAGCCGCATGTTCTCATTCAAAGCGATGCAACGCGATGCAGGACTGTTTTATAAATGACACAAATGTATTAATCTCCCCTTCTTAATCCCTTATCTGGAGTTTTCTTTTGTTTTTTTGGCCAAAAGTCAAGTGTTCGCTCCCTCCTCCTTCTCTCCCTCCGCTGATAAGGAAATGCCCCCACCTGTCCCAGCGCGCAGCCGCATGTTCTCATTCAAAGCGATGCAGGACTGTTTGATATGTGACACAAATTTATTAATTTCCCCTTCTTAATCCCTTATCTGGAGTTTTCTTTTGTTTTTTTGGCCAAAAGTCAAGTGTTCGCTCCCTCCTCCTCCTCCTTCTCTCCCTCCGCTGATAAGGAAATGCCCCCACCTGTCCCAGCGCGCAGCCGCATGTTCTCATTCAAAGCGATGCAGGACTGTTTGATATGTGACACAAATTTATTAATTTCCCCTTCTTAATCCCTTATCTGGAGTTTTCTTTTGTTTTTTTCCCCAAAAGTCAAGTAATCGCTCCCTCCTCCTTCTCCTCCTCTCCCTCCGTGAGTGAAATGAACAAGGAAATGGTCACGAGAGAATTAAAGTCAGGTTTTAAGTTGCTGCCCGAGTCCCATCAGATTTCCTGGTCTTCTGGTGTGTTGGACCAGCGCTCCATGGTTTTATTTTATTTTATTAGGACGTTTAATTATCATATAAACACAGAATATACAACGGAGCGAGAGAAAATTCAGCAGGAGGCGGAGCTGAAGTCAAGTTCAGAAGACCACGGGGGAGCAGCCATCAGCAGAGCCCACGCCTCCAGCAAGAATTGATTTTCAATGGAGAAAGTCCAGACCCTTGTCTGAAGCGAAGTGAAGGACAGGGTCTGGTTTTAACCAGGCTAGCTTTGAACTAGTTCTGTACCGTATTTTTCAACGTACAAGGAATTCCTATTTATACTCACTGCTCTTGTAAAATGTGTGATGTTCGGTCATCCGTCAGGCTGCCACGGTGGCATTGATTTCAGGCCTTGCTGGCCTGATAGAAACAATCGATCTTCCAGGCCTGTGAGACTGCCATGCGCATGGACTTTCAGCTACCTTCATCAAAAGCCATCGTGAGCAGGTGTGAGGATCCCGGGTCTTCGGCACCAAGAAATGATGGGTTTTCTCAAACCTGCAGCAAAATTGTACTAAAAAGGAATCACACACATGACAAGAGTTTAAACAGTGGTATATTTAACTTTATAAAGTGGGACCTGCCTCCTAAGTCTGAGACAGGCCCATCTTTGGACAGTTCACAGTCAGTTTTTATACATCTGGTGGTTCGTGGAAAAACAGGTTAGACAATTTTCACACAATGGCTCTTGGTCAGTTTTGGCCAAACTCAGGACCAACAAGTTTATGTTTATGTTTATGTTTATTAAATTTGTTCATTTTTTTACAGAAGAAACTATACAAGACAATCTCATTAAATGATAGTGTACAAAATGTAAAAAAATGAAAGGTAGCAGAAAGAAGAATAAATCTTATTATATCTGCCCCTTACTTACAACAATCAGATTAAACAACAATAATCAGCCATGTAAACAGTAATAATCTTCAACCAACTTTTCAACAATCAGATTTAACAATAATAATCTTCAACCAACAGTACAAAATGACTAACTCTTTCTAATTTTCTAATTGATACAATACAAATTTACAACAGTACAAAATGACTAACTCTAATTTTCTAATTGATACAATACACATTACGCTATTTCATATATTTTTTTTTAACACATTTGTTTTGATCATTTTTTTAAATGTAAAAATTGACTTGGCATTTTTAACTACATTCTCCAAGCCATTCCATAATCTAATTCCCTGGATTGAGGTAGAACGTCCCTTCAAACTAGTTCTGAACTGTGGTTTTACAAACAACTCTGTCCCCTTTAGATTATAACAACTTTGTCTTTTAACAAAGTGCATTTGGATATTTAAAGGTAATGCATTTCTTTGAGCTCTATACATAACTGATAAGATATTATAGTCTACTAAGTCATGGAACTTCAATAATTTAAGGTGATAGAATAATGTACTTGATGGATGACGATAATGCTTTCTAGTGATAATTCTTACAGCTCTTTTCTGTAATACGAATATAGGTTTTGTGATTGTTTTACACGCATTCCCCCAAACATCAATGCAATAGATTAGGTGTGGAACAATGATTGTGTTATACAACAAATATAGAGCCTTATCATTTAATAGGTCTCTGACTTTGTACAGTACTGCAATCGATTTAGCTATTTTTATTCTTACAGAATTTATGTGTTGTTTCCATGTCAGTTTGTCATCAATGATAACACCCAAAAACTTCACCTCACTCATTCTACAAATCTCACTATCCTCAATTTTGAGTGGGACATCAACAGTTTTCTTTTTATTACCGAATATCATGTAATTAGTTTTCTCTAGATTTAATGATAATTTATTTATTTTAAACCAAGTTTGTATCTTGACAAATTCTGTCTTTATCAATTCCAACATTTGTTCAATATCTTCACCTAAACAGAAAAAAGTGGTATCATCAGCAAAAAGTACACATTTAAGGAGTCCTGACACATTTACTAAGTCATTCACATATAAAATAAAAAGCTTTGGTCCAAGTACAGAGCCTTGGGGAACTCCACATGTGATATTACAGAGGTCAGATCTTACATCATTTATTTGTACAAATTGTTTCCTATCTTTTAAGTAGCTAGATACCCACTGTAATGCTGGTCCTCTAATACCATATTTGCTTAGCTTTTCTAGGAGAATGGTGTGATCAATAGTATCGAATGCTTTTTTTAAATCAACAAAAATACTGATACAATATTGTTTTTGATCGACAGCAGTAGTTATTTGTTCCATTAATTCCATGAGAGCCATTGATGTAGAGTTTTTTGCTCTAAATCCATACTGACTATTGCTTAGAATATTTTGTTTATCTAAAAATTGGTCTAGTCTGTTTACAAATAGTTTTTCAAGAATTTTTGAAAACTGTGGTAATAAGGATATAGGTCTATAATTGTTGAATACACATTTATCACCATTTTTAAAAAGAGGAACGACCTTAGCTACTTTCATATTATCTGGAAATATTCCTGTTGAAAATGATAAGTTACATATGTAAGTGAACGGCTCAATAACATGGCTCATTATGTCCTTCACAAACATCATATCCATGTCCACCCAGTCTTTCGATCTTTTGTCTGTAAGATGTTTTACTACATTCATTATTTCCTCTTTGTTAGTTCCATTTAGAAAAATACTATTTGCACAACCTGTAATTGAGTGGGTCACATTTTTATCTACTTTAGGTATCTTAGCTGCAAGGCTTGATCCAACATTCACAAAATATTGATTAAATTCATTTACAATTTCATTTTCATCATGAATTTCATCGTCGTCTTTTACAAAATATTTTGAAATACCAGTTTTTGCTTTATGATTCTTCAGGACACTATTCATTACTCGCCATGTTGCTTTCATATCACCATTACTTTTATCTAATAATTTACTATAATATTCTTTCTTATGTTTCCTTATAATCCCCACTAATTTATTTTTATACTTTTTATATTTTTCTTCAGCGCTCTGACTTCGCAATTTCAAGAAACATGAATACAAATAATTCTTTTTTTTACAAGCATTTCTCAACCCTTTTGTCATCCATGGTTGATCAATCGTATTTCTCTTTGTGTAATTTGTTTGCACACAGTTTTTTTCGTACAGAGCTTCCAGGATATTCATAAACTCATCATATGCTCTGTTCGCATCATTGACATACACATTCTTCCAGTCTTGTTTATTTAGATCCTCTTTCAGTTTTTCTAAAACTTTTTTTGACGTGTTTATGATCTTTTTCTTCATTGCGACTGCTTTTGTGATGCTTTGATCATTTTTATAGATTGTGAAAACTGGTAAATGATCACTTAGATCGGTCGTTAAGATACCACTTATCACGTCCCCATTTGTTATATTTGTGAAAATATTATCAATTATTGTGGCACTATGAGTTGTAATTCTTGTTGGCTTTGATATCACTGGATACATATTTAAACTGTACATTGAGTTTATAAATGTGCTTATGTTATTTGAATCTGTTTTATTTCCCATATCAATGTTAAAGTCTCCACACAAAAAAACATTTTTATTAAAACTCTTCTCCATTTGCTCCAAGATTTTATCCGTGAATATTTCTATATTTGCTCCTGGTGATCTATAAACACAACTTATTATTATGTTTTTATCATTTTTGTTTATTATTTCTATCGTTATCATTTCCATAATATTATCCACTGTTATTGACATTTCATTATTTAATTTACATTTTATTTCATTATTGACAAACAGAGCGACTCCACCACCTCTTTTATTATTTCTGTTCATATGATATAATTCATACCCATCGACGTGAATATTACTTGTGTTATCATCATTGAGCCATGTCTCTGACAGCGCTATTATTGTAAAAGTTCTATTTAACTGTTTTAAGTAATCTGTTATTTTTGATATATTTGCATTTATACTTCTGCTATTAAAGTGAATAATAGAGAGAACTCCATTTGATATATTGATGTCATTAAACTGCTCTTCATTATAATATTCGCTATCTTTTATTATAGGGAAAAAATTTGCATCAATCATATTTTCAACATTATATATTTTAGGTTCTGAGTCTTCGTTTGTTGTCATGTTTTAATGTATTTGTTCATTTCACTGTATGTTTTATCCATTTGTAATTTTTCATCTCTTGAATTCATCCAGATCCGTCAGCTCTTTTATCATTTTAGGCTGAGACCCTTCCTTTGCTTTGATAAAGACGTATCCATTTCTTGTCCATGTTGAATGTATTATTTTTTTTTTTGCTTTTTAACCACCTTGCTTCCTTTGCAATTTTTCCATTTTTTTTGTAAGATGTTCATTTATGTAAACGTCTGTTCCACTCAGCTTTCTTCTATTTTGCATAACATAGTTTTTTGTATACCTGCTATAGAACTTGACGACTACTGACGGTTTGAATCTTGTTGAGTTACTGGGCAGGATGTGACAGAACGAAATGTCCCCATAGTTTATGTTAATGTGTCTTTCCCGTAAGAAAGTAACTACGCGTTCATCCAGAGTCTTTTGTTCTTCCTGAGATGCATTCTCATTTTGGTCTTCGTTGGTAGGATTTCTTGCATTTGTCTGATAATTGTTTATATCAAGTCCTGAGATCACCACGTTGTCTTGCTTTGTGTATTGTTCTAAGTCCTCTATTTTTTGTTCCAGTTCAGCGATTTTATTGTCTTTGCTAATTATCAGTCCTTTCAGTTCTTTTACTTCTTTCACCAGTTCGGCCTGGGAATCCATTTTTTTTGTTAAGCTTTCTATTTGTCTACTCATAAAGTTGAGTGATTCTTTAAATTCTTGCATTTCTACTGAGTTAATTCCCTCCGGGTCTGGTGATTTTTGTCCTCTATTTCTTATATTTACAGAGTCTGGTGACTTAGGTCCTTTACCTTTCGTCATACTTACAGAGTTAGCAGTAGCAGGTCTCTGGTTTGTTTGCTGAACCACGTGGCCCTTCCACGAGGCTCACAGGCCTTCCACGAGGCTCACAGGCCTAACGATGGTGGCTCTGGACCAGCAGTGCACACTTAGTAGTGCAGCACCCAGATCAGCAGTTATTAGAACAGAACTCACGGTTTTAGCAGCCTGCAGCAATCAGCTCTCTTATCCGAAGAGGTTTTGCTCACTAGATGTAGCCCAGATTGCATAGCACGTAGCTTCAGCTCCAATAGCTCCCGGCGCAGCTCCGATACCAGCCTGGTCCCAGGCGGTGGTCCTCTGGCTCACCCACGACGCTCCGATACCAGCCTGGTCCCAGGCGGTGGTCCTCTGGTTCACCCACGACGCTCCGATACCAGCCTGGTCCCAGGCGGTGGTCCTCTGGCTCACTCACGACGCTCCGACACCAGCCTGGTCCCAGGCGGTGGTCCTCAGTCTCACCTCTGTCTCACCCACGACGCTCGGCCCAGCTCGAAGCCCCAGGTGGCGTTCACAGTTCTCGGCTCACTCGCGGTGCTTGGTCCAGTTCAAAGCCCCAGGCGGCGTTCACGGCTCACGGCTCTCGGCTCACTCGTCAGCCTGTAGCAACAATCCCAACTCCGTGTTGTTTTGCCGCATTAGCTTATAACAGCAGCACATGGCTAGCGTTAGCTTGTAGCCTGTAGTCTCCACTCCCAGCTTTGTTGTTTTCTTTCGCTGCAACAAAGCACCTCCAACGTGCCGGCCCGCGTTTCTTCGTAACAACCAGCGTATTTATCTAGTTTATTTGTTCACGAAGCCCGCAACTCCGCAGCTACGGCACCCGGTTACGGTGACCCAGCTCGATTAGCTTTGATTAGCCCGGTTTGTTCTGAAATAAAGAAAACAATTCTTTGGTGTTTCTGTTATTTCAGTAAACAGCATTGTTGTGTAAGACAACTATTTCTCAGGGAGTGACTAGATGTTTCATGTTATGTTGTTATAAGTTTTAGATGATAATCATAAAAACTCTAACAATTTGTGTGTTTGCTTGAGGTGTTCTGCTCTGCAACCTTCACGTCTTCTCTATCCCAGTCCAATCTGAGCTACACCAAGAGGAGTAACTGATTTCAAAATGAAAGAAGCGCTTTAATCTGTAATCCATCTGTAATCTTCACATGGTGGGAAACATCCTAAAGCATGTGATGATGATGCTTGGATATAGGAAGCTTTCTTTTTCATGTTGATGAAACGGCATCCTGACACCTCACTAATGACTATGTTTGGAAAATTATATACATCCACATCCTACATAACGTTTTGATAATTTGAGTTTGGATGTGAAGGTTGACAAATGCTGGAGTCTTCCAGCTCATCAGGTGTCCTCAAACCTGCCGCTTCTCGTGACATACGAGGATGTGGGTTAATTTGGGTCTTTTATAAGGTGTAAAGGCGTACCATTTTCTTTTTATGAGCCAAATATCCTGGAGATTTGAGTCAGATTTATGGCACTTAATGATGGAAGGGATGAAAGTTCATTCATCCCCAAACACCTTCCTCAGCCTTGTGTGTTGTTATTAAATGTTTATGCACCTCTTTGAAGAGGTGGCGGCTTGAAAAGAAAACTTCCCCAACAAGATGCATACGCAGCTATAATTGTGCAGCTTTGGCAATAATTTCCCACATCCATAATGACAGAGAATGTATATTTCTGATGTTTATGTGCAGGAATTATGACACAAACAGTAACGTACAGAAAGACACTTAAGTTTGACGAGCGGTTTACGCTCGGAGCTTGTTTGGACGCAGACCGCCTGTTGAAGACAAACAAGCCTCCTGGGTGGCGTGAAGGCTCAGAGAACTGACAGCAAAACATTTCCTTCATTATGTTTTGCATGTTGATGTCAAACAAATGAGCACAACTGGCTATAAACTGCTAATAAAATTCAACGTGTTCTCAGACACATATTTAATGAAAAAATCCTGCAGGTTATTATCTGCATAGTTTAAATGTTTCTATAGAGGACAGAAAATAGTTTCAGGGCTGAAACCGTGTGTATGCACAAAGCAAGATATGAAAAAAGTAAATATATGTTTGTTGTTTTTGGCAAAGTTTTTAAAAGCCGGCTTACCGGTACATTTATTTGAAAATGTGCACATATTTATATTTTACACCCATCTTTCTTCTTCGATTGATGCACCTCACCTGGTCAATCTTTTTATCCAAACACTGTTTACATCACAGTGAAACAAAAAAGACCAACCAGCAACAAAACGACCATATTTTTTGCTGTACAAGTATAAGTTGCAACATTTTAGATACATTTTCAAGTCATGTGACTTACACATCGAAACGACTAATATACTTTTTTCAAATATTTTTTTTCATTTTAATTCATTCTGACATGGAAAATGTTGAACACTACCATTTTCAGTCTCTAGAGGGCCCTAGACTAATATGGCAAGCCAAGTGTCTCATTAATAGGTAAAAGGGGTTATTAATGAGACACTTGGCTTGTCATACCGGCCACCTTCGTCTCACTCTGGAACTTCTGGAGCAAACATCAAATCAGCTGCATTTCACTGCGCCGCCCAGGAGAAATGCAGCTGATTTGACCATTAAAGGTTCAGTCTGCAGTTTCTGTAGAACATCAGCACTTAGAAAAAATTTCAACAAGCAAAGCATTCTGATCCCTCCCCCTCAGAGCCATATATGGCTCTGCCCCCTTGTGGTCTGTTGAAATTTGAATTCAAGCTCTGTTTTTATTGGCTGATTCAAATTCAAGCTCGGTTTTTATTGGCTGGTTACAAACTTTGTTTTTATTGGCTGGAAAATGGCGGGTCACTTTTTCTTTTTAGAAATGCTTATTTACCACCTGGAGAAGCAAGGGGACAATATTTTTTTAGTTTTTTCAGAGATTACCTCTCTAACATCAATCTAGTGACAGAGTGAAGAAATATGTTAAAATATATATTGTTTGAAAAGTTACAGACTACATTACAATCTTACATACCCCAGCTTTAAGGAAAAGTTAATCTCAGACACACCTTTACTATAATGTCAGCAAACAAATATTTTTTAGGTGTTTTATCTTGTTAAATTTTAAAGAAATGCAGCTTTTCCACTCGCTGCACGTGCACGCTTCACAGCACCGACTTAGCAAAACTATTTTTTTTAATTCAGCTGATTTGACCATTACGTGCATTTATTAAGGAAAAGTTCAGCTCAGACACACCTTTACTATAATTTTCAGCAAACAAATAATTGTTTTTAAGTGTTAATCTTGTTAAAGTCCTTCCGTGCACGCTCCTGTGGCCATTTGGCAGCCAATCCATTTTTGGCAAAACACCGGCCCACATTTCCGGGTTGTCAGCGGTGACGCGTAACATACGCGACGCGTCAGCAGTGATGCTGATAGGGATTTTAAACACCTGTTACCTTAATAAAACCCCACAAGAAGAAACAAGAAATGAGTTGGACACAAATCATGAACTTTGCAAAGGTGATATGCTTTTCATGTACTTCTGAAACTTAGTTTGGTCTCAAAACACATTTCCTGCACAAATCCGAATTGTGCTGGACCTCACAGACTATTTATTGCAGAAAGAGGTGGAGTTTGACAAGTTACGCAAACTCTGACATCTTACAGATAAAACTGGAGTCAGGGTTCTGTCCGAACAGGAACATCTAATCAAAACATTGTTTAATCATGAACAACGCTAAAAGACTGTCTGTTCTTCAACAAGGGGAAAACCAAACATGTTTGTACTCTCAGAATAAGTGTTTGATGTGAACAGAGAACATTTGATTAGAAGTGAGCTGGGTCAGAGTAGATAGATGGATAGATGGATAGATAGATGGATGGATGGATGGATGGATGGATGGATGGATAGATGGATGGATGGATGGATGGATAGATTTATTTGTCCCCGTAGGGAAATTAGTTTGCAACATTGTCAGCAGGCGTTGACATAAAGGACATACTTATACATACATGACATTAACATCCATCATTACAGCAAAGACGTTTCAGCTCAGTAATTCATGATATGTTTGTATTATTTAATGATTTAATTGCTTGTGGTATGAAAGAAAATTTTGTTCTGTTTCTTGAGAATAAAGGAAGGCCGTACCTTCGCCCTGAAGGAAGCAACTCAAATGAGGATCTGAGGGGATGTGTGTCGTCTGCTATAATCTTGTTTGCCTTCCTCATAATTCTGTCCATGTATATCTTTTCCATACTTGGCAGAGGGGTCCCTAACAGTTTGCTGGCTGTAGTTACTATACTTCTCAAGGATTTCTTCTGAGCCTCTGTAGCATTGCCAAACCAACAGATGTTACAAAACGTTAAAATACCTTCAATAAAAGCAGAATAAAACATTAAAAGCATTGAGTTATTGACTCTAAAAGTACCCAGTTTCTTTAAAAAATACATCCTCTGCTGAGCCTTGGTGCTAATAAGGTCAGCCCATGAGTCCCACTTTAAGTGACAGTCCAGAACCACGCCCAGGTACTTGTAGCACGAGACAGTTTCAATCTTCTCTCCATTGATGGTTGTTGGAGAGAATGACTGAAGCTTCCTGAAGTCAATAGTCATTTCTTTTGTTTTGTTTGTGTTCAGAACCAGTTTTGATTGTTTGCACCAATTAATGAAGAAGTCCAGAACTGGTCCGTGCTCTTCTTCCTTGTCGTTTAAAAGGCTTACCAGGGCAGTGTCATCAGCATATTTAATTAAATGTCTATTTGGGAAAGTACTTCTGCAGGAGTTTGTATACAGAATAAATAAGAGTGAAGATAAAACACACCCTTGGGGAGAGCCAGTGCTGGTGGTTGTTTTGTCAGAGAGTGTTGAACCCACTCTGACCTGCTGGACCCTACCTGTTAAAAAGTCTGTAATCCATAAAACCAAGCTCTGTGAGATTAAAAACTCTTTTGTTAAGATTTCTGTTAAAATCCTCGGCTGAATAGTATTAAAAGCTGATGAAAAATCCACAAATAAAATTTTTACATGGGCTTTTGGTCTTTCAAGGTGGGAGTATAGTAGATGCAGCATAGTCAGAACAGCATCATCCACCCCTCTAGAGGGCTGATATGCAAACTGTAGGGGGTCTAGAAGATGATGTGTTTGACAGAGAAGGACTTTTTTAATTATACGCTCAAAGCTCTTCATCACCAGAGATGTCAGTGCAATGGGACGGAAATCATTCAACTCTGATGGCCTTTGAACTTTAGGCACCGGCACAATTATGGATGTTTTCCATAATAAAGGAACTGTATGGTGTCTCAAAGAATAGTTAAAAATATCTGTAAAAACTGGTGCTAGTTGTGAGGCACAATTTTTAAGAACCTTGCCAGCAGGCTGTCATCAGCCAACTGGTTGATCCACTGTGGGAGGGTGCTATTTATAAGACTGAGCTGAATACAGTACAGCTTCTCAGACTGAGGAAGTCTTTCGGACGAAAGACGAAATGTTTCTACAGTTTTTTTTTTTTTTTTGCTTTGTTTTGTTTTGTTTTTTTGAATGTCCAGAGGACCAGACTTAGCTTTTTTAGACTTGCCAGAGATGTTGTCAGGTCCAGGACTTTTTTGAGGATTACAGATTCTAAACATATGTTCAACCTCTGACACTTTTATGGTAAATGGAGGCATTGGGGGCACATCCTGCTCGCTCCTCTGATGAGCAGTGTCTTTGCAGCTTTCTTCAAACCTGCAGAAGAAATTATTAAGCTGATTTGGCAACTCTGCTCCACTAATTTCAGGCAAATATTGATTTGATGATGGCCCTTTACCCTTGTGTGGAATGTTAGTCATAGTCTTTACTCCCTGCCATGCCTGTCAACGGTTTCCAGATGCCAGAGAGGCCTCTATTTTCTCTTTGTATTTGTGTTTATCAGTTGTATCTGCCTTTTTATTTGCCTTTGCAGGGCCCTTCGAGCTGTTTCATCCAGATTGTTATAGGCGTATCTCCTCTTAACCAGAAGCTCTTTTAGTATATTTGATATCCAGGGCTTATCGTTTGGGTGTACTTTGAAACATTTAGAAGGGATTACAGAATCTACACAGAAGTTAATGTACCGGTAGTCTGACACCGCTGTAACCTGTTCATCAATATTGGGGGAACTAAAAACTTCCCATGTTGTGCAGTCAAAACATCCTTGCAGGGCCATTATGCTATCATTGTTCCACACCTTGACAGTTTTGACCTGAGGCTTCTCTCTCTGTACCATCCTCCTATATACTGGGCGCAGATACACTACATCATGATCTGATGCCCCCAGTGGTGGAAGCAGGGATACAGAGAAGGCATTTCTGATGTTTCCAAAACACATGTCAAGAGTCTTGTTCTTCCTAGTTGGACATTCAATGTACTGATAATAGGTGCGAAGAGATTTTTTAGCAGGACAGTTATTGAAGTCACCCAAGAAAAACTTAGATGGATCTGGGGAGAGGGATTCAAGTTCCTGTGACAAATTATATAAAACTTCAGTTGCTTTGCTGAAGTTAGCTTTTGGATGAATGTATACCACAGTGATGAATATTTGTGGAAACTCTCTGGGTAGGTAGAAAGGCCGGACAGAGACACATAGCAGCTCAATGTCGGGGGTGCACTTGTGTTGTCTCACCACGACCGCCCGGCACCACTCGTCTCTGATCAACAGACAGACTCCGCCCCCGCGCGCTTTCCCGGTGACTTCAGGATTCTGATCAGTCCTGAACGCTGAGAAGCCGGCAGGCTGCACTTACTTGGTTCCGATGTTGTTGTCCAACCATGTTTCTGTGATCGCTAACACACAGGCGTTCCTGTACTCGTGGAGAAAGCGCGTGTTGGCAGCCAGCTCATCTGTTTTTGCTCTCAGAGACTGTGCGTTGATGAGCAGCATTGTCGGCAAGGGCAGCTTGTTCCTTGACTTCCTCAGCCGTCGTCGTATTCCTCCTCTGCAGCCGCGTCTCCTTCCACCTGCTGGCTTTGTTGTATTAATTCTAAGATGAGCTGGTATTGATTTTATAATGTTGTCACAGTCCAGTGGTAGGTCACGTAGTAGGAAGAGTTCCTCTTTGCTGTAGCGAGTCACGTTGTCCTCGTCACCATCTGTGTTGTCACATTTGAGTCCCATTCTTAAAAACAGCGCAAACAGTCCAATCATACACCATCTGATAAAATCCATTTTGCAGTTTGTAGAAAAGTTTCACGGTAAAAACCTTAGATGATTTCGCTTCATCATTGCTTCAAAGCACACGAAAAAACATGACAAAAAACATAAAAATGCTTGACGTGGACAAACGCAGCAGGGCAGCCACAGGGCAGCCACAGTGCAGCGCCACACCTCCTTCCAGTTAGTTTCAGATGATAAATGTTGAATACATCCATCAGACGCATAATAGATGCAACTTATACGGCGGTGCAACACGTTTATGGATTTTTCCACATTATTGGACATAATTGGACTGATGCGACTGATAAGGCAGTACAGCGGAAAATACGGTAAATATTTTTTAGTTGTGTAAGATAAATATTTTATAATTAATGGTGAGTAAAGTTGTTTCCTTCATCAACATGGTTTGGTGACATATTTTTGGGCACAAAAATGTGTGCCCATTCATTAAAAGTTGCACATGCACAGTTAGCTCCTCTTCCTTACAAGATATAGGATCATTCTGGACACCCCTGTCCTGCGCCCAGAGCTGAACGCACGGTACTGATTGTGCTTCCAGAACAGATCGTACATTGACGTGTAGTGACAATCCCAACCAGGTTATGTGAGAGGCTAGGCTAGCTGCTGCAGGTAGGGTTTAAGCCAGAGCCATAGAGAGATAGAGTTGCAACACTCTTTGAACTCGCCGACAGGCGGTCACATGGTTCATGTACAGTAGCTCTCAATTGTTCCAAACAGCTCGTCATTGTCAGTCAGTTTGAGCAGCTACTGGCGCAACATGACACAAAAAAAACTTTTCTTACTTTGTCCAACGTTTTTCAGTAATTATTGAGCAGTAACAAACTGACATTCCTTCTACCTTCTCCTCTTCATTTCTTATCCTGCAGCTCCACCTAGTGGCAAGAGCACTACACTATGCGTTTTTTCTTAAGCATTTTTAGATGTTTTAAATGCTTCACAAGGGCAAAAGAAAATTGTATTTTCATCAACTTACCGGAGAAAACACGTCTGAAACATCAACAATGAACTACGTTTGATGCTAGCAGCGCTGCTGTTTGGAACAGTTTAGTGGAACGAATCGCCCCCTCCATGACCCACGTGACTTCCGCATTCCATTCTTACAATGGGAGTCTATGGAAGTGTCGGAACTCTCTCTCTCTATGGCTCTGGTTTAAGCCATTGAAAGCCCTTTATCTAATGCTTATGTTGCCATTTCTGATTCAAATGCCTCTCAACTTTTAGATGCCTTTCAACTTTTAGATGTATGTGAGGGAAAAAAATAAACTTCAGCTGACTGTGTATTCTAAAAGTGGGAACTGGTGAGTTTGTTTCTTTCTAGAATCTAGAGCTAGCATGCTAGCACTAGCCTCCAGGTTATTGTTCTGGGCTCTGTGATTGCTACATTTATTTAAAGGTACTTATAGAAAAAATAATTATTAAACATTAATACGTTTTGTAGTGGAACACCTTACCATACCATACCATACCATTTTCTTTATAGAGCACTTAAACAGACACAAGGCCAATCAAAGTGATGTACAATAGAAACAAACAAGCACAGCAGACCGGAAAAACGTAAAATAAAAATATAGATACAAATAGCAACAGAAAATAACTAAAATGGCGAACAATGTATATAACAGAGAGGATCAAAACAAATCACACCGTGTTAAAGGCAAGAGAATAGAAGTGGGTTTTCAAGCGAGACTTAAAAACTGTGAGTGTGGGAGGAGCATGCCTGACACTCAGTGGCAACTCATTCCACAGTCTTGGACCTGCAACTGAGAAAGCCCTGTCACCTCTGAGCTTACAACGAGTTTCTGGGATTGAGAGAAGCATCTGGTCTGCTGACCTCAGAGAGCGCCGTGGGACATGTGGCTGCAGAAGGTCGGTGAGATAAGGTGGAGCGGAACTGTTCAGAGATTTAAAAACATACATGAGTATTTTAAACTGGATCCGAAGGTGAATGGGTAGCCAGTGCAGGGAGGCCAAAACTGGTGTGATGTGCTCTCTATGGCCTGTACCAGTTAAGAATCAGGCTGCAGCATTCTGGACCAGCTGTAGCCGTGCAATGGAGACTGATTCCGAACAGAAGTGAATTGCAGTAATCGAGCCTCGATGTTATGAAAGCATGGATTACTGTCTCCAGGTTCTTTTTGGACAGTATGGGCTTCAGCTTTGACAGCAGCCTCAGCTGAAAAAAGCAGGATTTAACAATCATGTTTACGTGACTATTAAGTTTCAGGGAAGGGTCCATTATCACCCCCAGATTAGTGACCCTTTGTTTCTCTAGCGGGGCTATAGCCTGGTTAAAACCAGACCCTTGTCCTTCACTTCGCTTCGGACTAGGGTCTGGACTTTCTCCATAGAGAAACGATTCTTGCTGGAGGCGTGGCCTCTGCTGATGGCTGCTCCCCCGTGGTCTTCTGAACTTGACTTCAGCTCCGCCTCCTGCTGAATTTTCTCTCGCTGCCGTTGCATATTCTGTGTTTATATGTCAATAAAACGTTCTGATAAAATAAAAATAAAACCATGGATCGCTGGTCCAACACACCAGAAGACCAGAAAATCTGATGGTACTCGGGCAGCAACGAACACGAGTTTAATTCTCTCGTGACAACCTGAGGCATCAGCGGAGGGAGAGGAGGAGGAGGGAGCGATCGATAACTTGACTTTTGGCAAAAAAACAAAAGAAAACTCCAGATAAGGGATTAAGAAGGGGAAATTAATACATTTGTGTCACATATAAAACAGTCCTGCATCGCTTTGCATCGCTTTGAATGAGAACATGCGGCTGCTCGTTGGCTGCGCGCTCCCCCGTGGTCTTCTGAACTTGACTTCAGCTCCGCCTCCTGCTGAATTTTCTCTCGCTGCCTTTGGATATTCTGTGTTTATATGTTAATAAAACGTTCTAATAAAATAAAATAAAACCATGGATCGCTGGTCCAACACACCAGAAGACCAGGAAATCTGATGGGACTCTTTAATTCTCTCGTGACAACCTCAGTCATTTCCTTGTTCATTTCACTCAGCGGAGGGAGAGGAGGAGGAGGAGGGAGCGAGCAATCACTTGACTTTTGGCAAAAAACAAAAGAAAACTCCAGATAAGGGATTAAGAAGGGGAAATTAATACATTTGTGCCACATATAAAACAGTCCTCCATCGCTTTGCATCGCTTTGAATGAGAACATGCGGCTGCTCGCTGGCTGCACGCTGGGACAGGTGGGGGCGTGGGTTAGGGGCCAAAAACTCCACCTTCTGTTCTCTGATTGGTCCGGTCAATGCAGTGAAGGGAAATGAGAATTGAGCAGAGCTGTGCAGGAAGGCGAGGGCCAGGCTAGCGGGGCTAGGGAAAGAAGGTCAATGTCGTGGTTCGAGAGTGAGCTGTTGGGATGGAAGTTGGAACAACATGACTTCAGACTTCTTCTCATTGAAACTTAAGAAGTTTGAGGCCATCCAATCATGGATGTCAGCCAGGCAGTCAAGAAGGGGTTGTGACGTTATCACGTCGCAGTTACAGAACCGAAAAGGCTGCACCTCGACTCTGGAATACGCTCCCGCTTGAGCTACGTCAGATAACTGACCTTGGCCCTTTTAAATCGAAGCTTAAGACTTTTTTATTCCAACTGGCTTTTAGTAATTAAATATGTGGTGACATTTCTGGTTTTATTTTGCTATTATGTTGTGTTTTTCTTGATTTTTAATCTGTTGTCTTTTTAAGTATTGCACTGTTTTTTGTTAAGCACTTTGGTCACCATCACCGTGGTTGTGTAAAGTGCTATACAAATGAATAAATGAATGAATGAATGAAAATGTATCAACTTCCTGTTTGGAGCGCGTTGTGAACCGGTGTTACACCATATTCTGTGACAACTGTATATTGTGACTGTAGGGGGCGGAAGGGGAGTGGTGGCGCAAAGGTTAAGAAGGTGAGCTTGTGATCGGAAGGTCGCCGGTTCAAGCCCCGGTACCGACAACATCAAAGATGTGGGTGGGATAAGTGAAGCGGTCACACTTGTATCCACCCTCATCTGCCCCACTCTGGGCCCTTGAGCAAGGCCCTTAACCCCCACCATCTGCTCCCCCGGGAACCCTAGATATCAGCTCTCTGCTCCACACAGAGGGCTGTGGTTGCTCGGTGGTCTGTGGTTGTGTCAGGAAGGGCATCCGGCGTAAAAACAACTGCCAAATCTTCATGCGACCAGTTCGCTGTGGCGACCCCTAACGCAGGGAATAAAGCCGAAAGAAGAAAAAAAAAAAAAAGGGGGCGGTGTTGCATGAACTGTTGCAGGTCACAGAATGTGGTGTAACACCGGGTCCAATCGACCAAACCAGAACCAGCTTCCTCTGACCTCATTTCACAAATAAAAGGCAACAAATATTAATCTCTAAACCTATAAAAACCTATTAACTTATTAATCTCTAAAACTAAACCTAATGAGGTGGTGCGGGGTGGTCAACCGCCCCACTGTTTTTAGTTTCGTTTTTGACGTGCCGCACATTTTTTTTCACTTTTGCAGCTTAATAATAAAAACTAACAGTTTTGGGTTTCCTGTGACTTATTTGCTGTAAGATAAATGATAGGAGCCTAACACATGCTCCCAATGTTTTGTTGGTCTTTTTTATGTAAATAATAAATTACTTCTTTTTTTTTGCAGTTTTAATTAGTTAATTATTTTTTGCATCTTGAGATCCTCTGACATCATCACTCAAGCTCTACTCGAGTATGATTTTGTTAATTTCGAGTTTAAAAATTAAGTACTCGTTCAACCCCTACTATCCACATGTTCAGATCTGCTTGGTGAACATGGGCTGTCAAACGTTACTGCCCCATAATGGTAAAAAAAGGGGGGAGAGGGGGAAACTCAGGATAAATTACTAAAAATCATTTTTTTCATTCAACCTTTATTTAAACAGTTAAGTCACATTGAGCCTCAAAGACTCATTACAAGTGAGATCTGTTGGACAGACAATAAAAGTGGTGGAAAATGACACATAGGGTTTGGAGACAAAAAAAATTCTAGCACATTTTTGACCTCTGCTTGAAGGTCAAAAATGTAATGAAAAAAAATATTGCACATAATGACGCCGACATTACGCAGGGGGGGTGGGGTACTCAAGGTGGTGAGCAGCCAGCCCACAGAGGCATGGCAGGGTTCAGATAAAAAAAACACTCAGTTCATATATACAGT
>JBBPBX010058669.1:8432-22024 GCA_038048925.1 Garcialebias charrua | reverse complement strand
TGCTCTTCCTCATTAAACTCTGCCTTACCTTTAGTTGAAGGGACAGCTTCATCCATTTTGGATGATGACACTTCTAGAAAACATAACACAAAAGTTTAAAAAAAAATCCTGATACATGCTTAATAATCCAGGTACAAAAAAATTACAAGGTTAAGTCAGGTCCTTATTCTTATTTACTGAATAATTCGTCCAGAGGACCGGACTTAACCTCGTTGTTTTGTTTTATTTTTTGAATGTCCAGAGGACCAGACTTAGCTTTTTTTTAAATATTTTTCTAACTGGATTATTAAGCATGCATCAGGGTACTCGTTTAAAAAAGTCTTGTCATGGGAACGTATGAAATTTGGGTTGAAATAACGTACCATCATCATTATTGTCATGGATGTCAACAGTTGTTGTAGAGTTTGTTGCAGCTTCCACAGGCTGGTCAAGCGTCTCCTCAGGCATTTCTTCGCACTCTTCTGATGGGACTTGTACTGGGACTTGTACTTCATCATTGTCATCTGATTCATTCTCACTTTCCATCTCTTCAGCATCACTTAATTGAATTTCATCTGAGAAAATTCCATTTTAAAATTCAAATTCATTAATTCATTCAACCTTTAATTATACAGGTTAATCACACTGAGCCTTACGGACTGATTTGCAATAGAGACTTGAATTTAACAGAGTGATGACAATAGTGGACTACAAAGAACCTTAAAGGATTTGTACAAATTGAAAAATTTAAATATACATCAGTGTTTCCCCTAGTTAACTTGCCATGGCGGGGTGCTCATCTCATCCATGATTTTTCTTGATGGGTAGGGATGGAATCCATCCGTGTGCCGGCTGAACAAATGATCCAAGTCTCAATATCTAGCAGTTTAACTTTAGTGCAATTTGTTTTTAAAGAAGGTAAAACTCCAGAAAAGTAACATTTTAATTAGAAATATGTGTTTTTTGAAGGAACAC
Source organism: Garcialebias charrua (assembly GCA_038048925.1). Classification (NCBI taxonomy): domain Eukaryota; kingdom Metazoa; phylum Chordata; class Actinopteri; order Cyprinodontiformes; family Rivulidae; genus Garcialebias; species Garcialebias charrua. The sequence continues at coordinate 21,070 of JBBPBX010058669.1, read as the reverse complement.
GTTTTTTCTTTCTTGCTTGCATTCCATTAAGTCAAAGTTTTTCAGAGGTTGATCAATTAGCACCTGCCACAGAAGCAGGATATCTAAACAAGTGTTTTGCAGCGCAGAACAACATTTTCAGCAATTAAGATTGTTGCTTGTACTTAATAGAAAGAGCTCTTTAGGGAACAATTAGGACACACACAAACAACAAATACAAACACACACACACCTAATTAGTAGTGCAGATGTATCAACTGTTTTCAACTGCAGACCTCGCTGGGATCAATTGTAACCAAGTGTTTGTTAATCAGCTATTCCTTATTTTCACCTCATCTTCTGGTACCAATACAGATTCTTTTTAATGTATCAGACCTTACAAGCTGTACTAGAAAACACAACACAAAGTCAGACTTTTATTTGTAAATTTAAAAGCGTGACAATCCATATGCACAAATTACAAATGAAATGCTTAAGAAGGTTTTCTAGTTGCACCATGGTTGACTTCTGGTTTTCTGCTGTCGGTTGTTTCATTTTAATGGGATTTTGTGAGAGATCATATCTATCCAGTTTTAGCTTCTCTCCATTGGATCCCTGGCGAATTCAGAATACAATTCAAAATCTTACTTCTAGCTTACAAAGCTCTCAGCAACCTAGCTGCATCTTATATTACAGATCTTATTGTTCCATATTTTCCCAACAGAGCACTTTAATCTCAAACTGCAGGCTTACTTGCAATTCTTAGAGTTTCCTAAACCAGAATGGGAGGAAGATGTTTCAGTTATCAGGCTCCTCTCTTGTGGAACCAACTTCCAGTTTCTGTCCATAAGGCTGACACATTGTCCAGATTTAGGACTGGGATTAAGACCTTCCTTTTTGATAAATCCCATAGGGTTGGCTTGTTATGCTGCTATAGGCTTAGACTAATTGAGGATAAATTGACCTAATTTCCTTAAATAAATTGTTACAAATGTTTTCATTTGATACTATTTCTATCTCAACATGTGATTCTCGGCCTGCCATTGTGTATCGGTTCCTCCTTCCTGTTCCTCTTAAACCCATCCAGTTGACGCAGATGGCCGCTTGTCCTGAGCCTGGTTCTGCTAAAGGTTTCTTCCTCATAAGGAATATTTTTCCTTTCCACTGTTGCCTTCATGCTTTCTCAAGATGAGTATGTGTTGAAGTTAAACTCAAAGCAGTGTGATCCTCAGATAATTTGTGTTTTTAACGTTTATGTACTGTATATGAATGTTTTTTTTCAGTGCTCTGAGATGACTTCTATTGTGACATGACATTATAAAAATAAAGTGAATTGAATTGAATACAATAAATGCATTAAAGTAGCAAAGTCAAATTCAACCTCCTGCAGAAGAAGTCTTCATACTGTATATTTTTGAAATTTGATTTGATTTATTTGATAGGGACAGACACACATCGACATAGACAAACTGAGTAAAACAGCAGTCCCATGTTTGCATCATAGTGCAATAGCAACAGCTAATTTGCAGTACAGTACTTGTCCCTATGGGCTTTTAAGAAGGAAAAAAAAATACACGAATAAAAAAAAAAGACTAAACAAAAAAAATAATCTAAAAATTGAAGTGGTAGTCCTTAAAATAGCACAACATAAGGGATACAAAACAGAGAAATGTAATATGTCAAAAATGGGTACATTTCTGTTTTTGACATAACCAGAGGTTTGTTTGCTTTTTAAACATATTGAAACCGGTTGTGGATTTTATAGCAGCAGGAAGAGAGTTCCAAACTGTAGATCCTTTCACCGACAGAGAACCTTGTGCAAAAGTGGTTATTCTAAAGGGGACCTTTTTTTTTTCATTCATTCAACCTTTATTTAGTCAGGTAAATCTTTTGAACCTCATGGGCTCATTTACGAAAGCGACCTGCTAAAACTAAAGAACAATGAACAGCAATGGTAGAATTTCCTTAAACAATAAACAATCAAACAATAAACAATAGAAAACAAAAGAGAGAGAAAAATATAATATATATATATATATATATATATACATATATATATATATATATATATATATATATATACATACATATATATATATATATACATATATATACATATATATACATATATCCTCCCTTACAAAGTATCAAAAAACTAGCAAAACATTATAAGGTATATGTATAAAATCAAAGACAGGAACAAATCTGCATTGGTTTTTGCCAGGATTCCAACAGATTCTGAAAGGGGACCTTACAATTTCCATGCAAAGCCGCTCTGGTAGATCTGCTATTGCCATGCAGTCTCTGTATGCAATCACTTAATGGTGTAGGTGCAAGTCCATTTAAACACTTAAAAATCAATTTTAAAACATTATACAGTAATTTATAAAATTTGTAAAATCCAGAATGTTATATTTGCTCAAAATATGACAATGATGGAACCTAGTTGGCTTTTGATATAAAACCTTTAAGGCTCGATTATAGAGACTAGCTAAAGGTTTGAGTGTAGAATAAGTGGTCTGAGACCAGACAGTAGATCCAGAAATTAACTAATTAATACCAGCTAATGACTCGTAGTTCACGTCTAAAGCTAGATTAGGACATCGACTATAATAAATGTTAATTTTCATGGCTTAATTTAGCAGGTCCCCGGTTCAAATCGCGGTCTGGGGGCCTTTCTGGGTGGAGTTTGCATGTTCTCTCCGTGCATGCGTGGGTTTTCTCCGGGTACTCCAGTTTCCTCCCACAGTCCAAAAAACATGTATGTTAGACTGATTGGTAACTCTAAATTGACCCTGGGTATGAGTGAAACAGGTCCCTCTTGTAAATGAGTCCCCGTGGCTCAACGAGGCTAGCCTGTATAAATAAAGGTTGAATGAATGAATGAATGAATACTGAAGTATATTTTTATTAGAATGATATATTAGCTTAATGAAATGTACATCTTGGATTTTTCAGTGTACTGTTTGGTGTTTGTTTAGCATATCGCTTAGTGTATATATTTGATCCTTTTATACTTGATATTTTTGCTATTTTTGGCTGTAACTGGGACCTTGTGCAAATAATTTAATTCCACCTCATGTACCACATGTGACACGAATGACAATAAACAACTTAAACTTGAAATGTGTTAATGTATGTATTTATTTTATTAAAATTTATTTGGTATGATGTGTTAAAACACAATCTGTATTCTGTTTCCACTAGGTAATGTAGTTTTTAGGTCTATGCCTACAAATCCCATCATGCCATACACATTCACCATTTTAAAACACAATATGGCGAGGCTTCATTGGTTGAGAACTGGTCACATGAAGTAAGTTGGGGCTTCCCATTTACTTACTAAGGACGCGAGTAGCCGCCATTTTGAAATCGTCACTGCGGTAAACTGGGGGCAGAAAAAATTCCCCCACTTCACGAGTGGGAGTTCCCCACTGGAGCGGGCGTTCCGGTTACAATCCACCACTGGGACCTTGGAAATCCCCACAATACGAGGTAACTGGAACGCAGCATTATCGACGGGGGCGACTCCTCCTGGAAGGTGTGATCGAGCTCGGGGCCATTGTTTGAGACTGCATAAAGCGGTGGTAATGGACAAGGCTTGGCAAATTTTTACTTTATGTGTAACTTAAAGTGAACTTTTTAAGGTGGAACTGTTGCCTCTGCAAGTCTGGTCGGATCAATTCAACACAGGAATCAAGAAAATTTTCAATAGACATATATTGATTGTACAGAATATCAGTGTTACTGGCTGTAACACTTGCTGTTCTTATCTATGTTAAAAAAAAGTCTGGTAGTCACTAATGCAAATTATTAATTTCAACAAAGCTGGATTAAAACACTAGCTTTATGAAATGACTCTATGAAGAACTTTCAGTGATAACCAGCAGGGTTACTAAATAGTTTAAAATGGGGACAGCAAGACTCTGGTAATTAATTGCCAGCAAGGGTTCAACAAGTCATTGTTGCTCCAGCTGTAATTCCCATTACCACAAACATAAACAAGTAAGTGACTAGAACACACTTTGAGCTTCATCAAAATTCACAAGAAAAAAAAAAAGTCCACTATGAAAGGGGAACACTAAGCCAAGGCTACTATCACTTGTCTTTCTTGCCAAAGCCACTGTTGATGGCAAAGTTCTGCAGCTGTTTCCATCTTGTCTTCATAATGCATGAGCTAGACTGTGGGCCTGCTATCATTTAGAAAGTGTTGGCCTTGCAACATCAGACACACTGACTTAAGGGAGGAAGCAGTCAGTGCATCCAGCCTGAATAATCTCAGCAACCATCTGTCTGTCACATGGCCTCGGGAGGAAAGAGTCCAACCAGACAAACATGGAGGCTTTTTATTTTTATTTTTTCACTTTTTCTGATTTCCAATTCAAATCTGAGAATGTATGCACACTCACACAACCAGAGAATTAAACTAGTTTGTTTGTCGACTAACAAGAGTTTAATCAAAGATTTTCATGACTGTTGCCCTTTATTTTATCAAATTTAGCTAAAGACAAACAAAACATTAAAAAATATATATATGAAAAAAAGAGAATTTGAGTTAAGTTAAAGAAAGACCACACCTTGCTGATGTGCATATTTAAAAAGCTTACAGAGACAGCACAGGAACATAGACCTTTGCTAACCACCTTGTCTCAAATGTCCCTAGCAGCGCTCCATAGACCTGGCATCAAGCAACAGTTACATTAAAACGGCTGTCTGTAGATTTCTATTTTTCACTTTGGGCAAGGTCCTCTCTCCATTTCATTCTGAAATTGGGAAAGAGCCATCTATTTTATTTTTTTTAGCTCTCCCAGTGGCATCTGAGGTGTGCTTATCTGAAGAAGCAGACGTAGAACCCATGGGACCTCTTCAGAAGGACTCTGTGAAGGCATACCTGCTGCCACTGAACCGTCCCCCTTCATTCCCACCATTTTTTTAACCCCCCAAACCTCTGGCCCTATGGGCAAAGGGACAGGCACACCAATTACTTAAAGCCAGGAAGAAGCTAATGTGATATAAAGTGGAGCGACAGCTTGCTTCATGTGGGAAATATCCCAGCTGGCCTCAATAAGGTTTTCCCAAACAGCAAATGAATACCAATTGGTGCCCGAAGAACAGTTTGAGAATACCAGGATGTGAAATGGAGAGACCGACAAGTACTGTGAAGATGTACAACTGAAGGGGAGGGCTTAGATAGCAACAAGTCAAAACAGTTTTTATAAACTTTATTATTTAGGAAATAAATAGTGTAGATTATTCTGTCCTTCAGGTGTCACAAGCTTGATTTATACTTGACGCGTCGCGCCGCGCGCGAGGGGCGCGCGCCAGAAGTGACGCAATATCGCAGTCCCCGCCCCCTGCGCGTTGGCCCCGCGCGACGTCTTGGCGCGTGTCGCGCACCTCCGAAATTTTGAAACTCCGCAAGCCTAGTGCGCGCGGCGCCGCGCGCCACACCGTTGACTTTTGCCGTTGACGCCATGGACTGGGCTTTCAAAGAACAGCACTTTGCCATGCTCCGCCGTGCATCAACTATAAACAACGTGGCGAAACTATGAACGCAGCGCCGCGCGCCACGCTCTGCGCGCGCACGGCGCGCGCTCCAGCTTGCGGACCAAAGCGCGACTATAACTCAGCCTTTATGTTTGGCAACATTTAAAAAAAAATGTCCAGAGCAAAAGTTACATTCTCAACCATATCGTTCAGTTTTTGCATGAAGTGGATCAATCATCCAGTTTACAAGTACAATGTTTCCTTAAAGTGAAACAGTTATCTCACTAATATTGTCTTTTTTTTTTATATGATTTTTGGTTTAAATTGAGGATTGAAATATTCTGAAGTGGGATTATGTGAATATATAATCATTATTGTTATTGGTTGTAAATAACTATTTATTAGCTTCATTTTGGAGGAACTTTCTGACTGGATCGACACGTTCGTTTACTGTGACCCATGAAGAAGGGAGTAGCTGAAAATATATATACCGGTATATATACTAATATTATAATAGAGACAATGTCTTGAATCTTTGAGTTCAACTCATGGAAAATGGGAGCAAAAGCAAAAATGTTGCCTTTAAATTTTGGTTCAGTGTGTTGTTATGATGCCAACCTTAAGGTAAATGTTCAGATTATTGCTCAACCTTTTCAGTCAGGTCAGGATTGATCTTCACTTTGCAGAACTGAGCTTCTTAAAAAAGCTACAGAAAACATATTGTCGGTAAATTATTGGTAAGATATCAAAGTGCCATCAAACTGGTTGACCCACTATGAGAAGGTGCCATCTATAAGACTGAGCTCCTCGGACTGATTAAGTGTTTTGGATTAAGGACAAAACGTTTCAACAAAAACTAACTGTGATTATTGGTAAGAAGTTTATTCATAAACTTTTCACTGAACGTCACTTCCGAACATCTGAACAACATTTCAGCTAAAACAAGTCAAATGTTTCTCCTCCGGTGACCTGCTGGGTCTGACCACCACTGAGGCCGTGAGTCATTTACATCCTGAATCCACTTTGACAGTCTACTCAGAAAGCTTCCGACAATTTACTTGGAGCGACTGTAAACTCAACAGAGGAATCATGACTACAGCTTGTTGAGAGTTTCATTTGGAGACAGACCATTTGCTTAACCTGGGATAAAAATAAACAAAGAAACAATGTGCGTGTGTGCGTGCACACGCACACCTCTTGGCATACATAATTCTGCAATAACAGCTTGGTTTGTGTTTATCCATTAAGGCAATGGTTAAAATCTCAACAAATCTTGCAAAACAATATAATGTCTGGACATGGGAACAGACACTCGGTTTGTGTTGTATTTTGTGCATCAAAAACTGGATTTTATCTTTGGCTTTTACTTAAGATATTAGATTTGGGAAGCTACATATTTTAAACTGAGCTGAAGTAAAACAGGTGCACTGTAATAAATGGTAAACATTTCTACATGAGGACATTTTAAACAGCCCCTCTAATCATCTCACTCCCCTAGTCCACCAGCTTTGTGTTTTTAATGATCTAACCAAACATGATATCCAGATTATGACAACGCTCACATTATTACGGTCCAGTTGTGTCAGGAAACAAATATAATGTTCTGTTTATTGTCACTATCGCTCTGAAGGCAGCTGTGTTGTGCAAATCTCTGAAATCTCTTCTGCTGTTATCAGAAACTGCAGGGATACAGATGTTTCTGTGGAGCACTGAAGGTACCGTACAGTCTCTGAATGTGACTACAATGCGTTCGGTGGATTTTTTTATTTTTATTTTTGAACTTGTCTTCTTTAGCCTGCAGCTTTTGAAGGTACATTACTTTTTCATTACCTTTGAAAAATGTGTCCTATAAAAAAAAAAACATTAAAAAAAGTCCTGTGTGGACAAACATAATGAAATTGAAAGCTACATTAAAAAGAGTATGCTAAAAAAATAAATAAAAAAAATTACTTTTCCTTTTTTTGTGATTAACAGAACATCTTTAAATGATTAAATTGACATTTTCCTTGAAAGCTGAACCTGGAAACCCAGAGTTTTAAGCAAATAATTGCAGCGTAGGGAATGATCAGGGGCCTCATGTACAAAGACTTGCGTGGACTTCTTACTGAAACGTGACGTACGGTCAAATCCAGAAAACGGCGTACGCACAAAAAAATCCAGATGTATCAAACTGTGCGTACGCCGGAATCCACGCACATTGCTTTTGTACATCACAATCAACGTGGAATTGAGCGCACATGAGAGAGTGGCCGACTCCGCCTTTGACACGCCTCCATATAAATATGCAAATTCATTTAAATATGCCTTGCACCAGAGGAATGTCGTCTTGTCCCATCATGCATCACGTTTTTCAACTGCTAAAACAGCTAAAAATAACCAAAAAACAAGAATTGAAGCTGTGCAAGACTATTCAGTCTTTCTGTTTTTTATATCTTTTGCAGGTTATTTTGTTATTTATTTTTATTTTTTTGAAAATGTATTCATTTCATTTAAAAACATGACAATTATACATACAATACAATAACAAAAAGTAAATTAAATAAAATGAAAGGTGGCAGAAGAAGAACTAGTCTTATGAAAACTGCCCCTTTTTACTCAATTCTAATGTAAATCAAATTATATATATAAAATTTTATTTAAAAAAGAAAATAACAATCTAGCTAAATTAAAAACATAAAAACTCAAACATCTTAATCAAATCAGACAACAACTTAAAGCTCCACAGACATCATCTTTTAACTTTTCAAAAATGGCACAACATATATAAATATTAAGATTGACCCCTGACCGTTTTTGCTAAAATAATGTGAAATGAATGAAAATTCCTCTCAAAAATAGTTTAAAATTAGCGCCGTTTTTTTACACGGTAAATTCGGGTTTTTCCGGTCACGTGATTGTAACGTCAGATAAAGAACTTTGCTCCAACCGCACATTGAATACAATGGACAAAAATATAAACGCATCCGTCGAATTTAGCCATGTAAAACTATAGATATTAGCGATTTGGCTTCAGTTCGTGAAGAAGAAGTAATTTTGAGTGATAAACAACAAACAGCAATGTTTCTTTTTGCCGTGTTGCTTGTTTTGTTTTCAGGAGAGGTTGCACATACATGAAGTGAGCACCAGATGTCAGCAAAGCTACCGTGAACTCTTACAGAGCTCTGTAATGGAGAAATATATAAACGTACAGGTAGTCCCCGAATTACGAGCGCTCTGATCTGCGAGGTCCCAGACTTACGAGCTGCGAATTTTTGGAAAAAACGAAAAAAATACTGAGTTTTCATGTGTTTTTTCACTACAGTTAGCAAGTTAAGCATATAAACACACGTTTCCGATCATTTTTATGCACTCAAAAGTAGTTTTTAGATGAAAATAGAGTGTTTTTAGGTGCGCTGGCGAAAACCGTTCCAATTTACGAGCGGACTTCCGGGTTTACGAAGGAAATGGCGGCCGTTCCAAATTACGAGATTTCCGGTTTACGAGCGCCCCCTAGTGACGGATCTCGCTCGTAAATCGGGGAATACCTGTATCCGTCGAATTTAGCCATTTAAAACCTTAGATATTAGCGAATTGGCTTCAGTTCGTGAAGAAGAAGTTATTTTGAGTGATAAACAACAAACAGCAATGTTTCTTTTTGCCGTGTTGCTTGTTTTATTTCAGGAGAGGTTGCACATACATGAAGTGAGCACCAGATGTCAGCAAAGCTATCGTGAACTCTTACAGAGCTCTGTAATGGAGAAATATATAAACGTATCCGTCGAATTTAGCCATTTAAAACCTTAGATATTAGCGAATTGGCTTCAGTTCGTGAAGAAGAAGTTATTTTGAGTGATAAACAACAAACAGCAATGTTTCTTTTTGCCATGTTGCTTGTTTTATTTCAGGAGAGGTTGCACATACATGAAGTGAGCACCAGATGTCAGCAAAGCTATCGTGAACTCTTACAGAGCTCTGTAATGGAGAAATATATAAACGTATCCGTCGAATTTAGCCATTTAAAACCTTAGATATTAGCGATTTGGCTTCAGTTCGTGAAGAAGAAGTTATTTTGAGTGATAAACAACAAACAGCAATGTTTCTTTTTTCCGTGTTGCTTGTTTTTTTTTCAGGGGAGGTTTCACATTCATGAAGTGGGCCCTTTGCTGACATCTGGTGCTCACCTCATGAATGTGCAACCTCTCCTGAGAAAAAAACAAGCAACACGGCAAAAAGAAACATTGCTGTTTGTTGTTTATCACTCAAAATAACTTCTTCTTCACGAACTGAAGCCAAATCGCTAATATCTAAGGTTTTAAATGGCTAAATTCGACGGATACGTTTATATATTTCTCCATTACAGAGCTCTGTAAGAGTTCACGGTAGCTTTGCTGACATCTGGTGCTCACTTCATGTATGTGCAACCTCTCCTGAAAACAAAACAAGCAACACGGCAAAAAGAAACATTGCTGTTTGTTGTTTATCACTCAAAATTACTTCTTCTTCACGAACTGAAGCCAAATCGCTAATATCTATAGTTTTACATGGCTAAATTCGACGGATGCGTTTATATTTTTGTCCATTGTATTCAATGTGCGGTTGGAGCAAAGTTCTTTATCTGACGTTACAATCACGTGACCGGAAAAACCCGAATTTACCGTGTAAAAAAACGGCGCTAATTTTAAACTATTTTTGAGAGGAATTTTCATTCATTTCACATTATTTTAGCAAAAACGGTCAGGGGTCAATCTTAATATTTATATATGTTGTGCCATTTTTTGAAAAGTTAAAAGATGATGTCTGTGGAGCTTTAAGTAGATATATGCATTAACGATTCCCATATTCTTCCAAGTAACTCGTCTTTATCAGTCTCTTAAATGTACACAGTGATCTGGCATTCTTAACAGTATCTTCCAAACCATTCCACAATCCTATTCCCTGAATTATTGTGGATCATTCCTTCAAACTACTACTAAAATAAGGCTTCACAAACATCTCAATTCCTTTAAGAAAATATACACTCTCTCTTTTAACAAAATGTGTTTGAATATTGTCAGGCAACATGCCTTTATGTGCCTTATACATAAGCAACAAAATGTTATAATTAACCAAATCATAGAATAGTTATATTCTAATTGCGTCCATGTGGATGTAATAATTGTTAATCATGTGTGTTTGGTGTGAACAATAATGATTTTCACATCATGAACAGTTTCTCAGAATCACCTCTAGGTGTCGCCAATGGAACCAAAACCACAGAAACGTGCGTACGCCAACCCTGGAGCTGGCGTGGAGCTGCGCACATTTCCACGTTCAGTTCTGTTTTGATACATATGGAGTTTTGCGTGGAAAATGGCGTACGCAAGGTTTTTGTGCATACGCACCGTTGATACATGAGGCCCCAGGTGTTTATTACCAAAACAAGCAGATTTTTATTAATGAAAAGTGCATTATAAATGGAATTCATTATTATTATTATTATTATTATTATTATTATTACCAGAACAGCAAGCAGGATGATTCTAGCATTTTGTTGTTAGGTTCATCAAGACTTAGCATCTAAACACATACATCTTAATAATAAAGTTATTTAAAACACAAAATATTCTCATTAGAACAGAAAGTTGAATTAAAATCACAAATATTATTTGTCCTTCCTGCTGATTCTTGGGAGTGTGGGGTGGTATGTGTGTGTGGGGGTGTGTGTGTGGGCATGTGTGTGTGTGCACACACCTCTTAGCATACATAATTCTGCAGTGACAGCTTGGATCTCTGGTTCAGATATGGTTGAACGGCCACAGGGGGAATTACTTCCTCTCCTTTCTCACTTACTGAAGCTATTTTTCACACCTATGGTATGTTCAAGGTCAAGTAAAATGTGTAGGAAAACAGGCTTTGTCTTCAGTGTGATATCAAAGCAATTGTCCCACTGTGTTTCTATATGCTGTAAATAAACAAAGATCAACATACATATTTTAATTAATAATGTACATCAGTGTTTTATCACAATAAAATATTACTGTCCAGCTGATGGATTTCACACTAACTCTGTATCAGACCGAATCTGAAGGATGCATCAAAACAAGCAGAGTTAGAAGTACCTTTGGGTTTTATTTTTATCCGGTAGAATTGTGAGTCAGGCTTCTGGTCCAGATCTGGTTCTGGTAAGAGCTGCTTCAACTTTGCCACCACAGAAAAAAATGAAAAATCTCTTTAAAGATCTCCATCTTGTCCCATCCTGAGTGAGCCACTGGTGTATTTGAAACTTCTACAGAGGACCACAGTGTGCCAACAGTTTACAAGTTCACATTACAGTTTGTATTTTAATATCCATTGTCCCATTCTAGTTCAAAGGTGGCATCGTAAACAAAAATTTGTGTTTGTGAAAATGTTTGTCCAAATATTTTATTGGCATCTCTTCAGTTACACCTGTGTTTCATTCATGCTGTGAGGGGGATCTGTACATGTCAGCTGGTTATGAAAACACACCCAGTGATTTAAAAAAATATATATTTTGATGTGAAATTGATTATGAAAGGACAATTCGATATTGCTATACTGTGCACTGCGTGCTTGGTTCACAAAAACTGTAATATTACAATTTTAAATGGTTAAAATATAAAATAAATAAATAAATAAATAATAAATAAATAAATAAATAAATAAATAAATAAATAAATAAATAAATAAATAAATAAATAAATAAATAAAGCATTCATTAGATTATCCTGATGCATGCTCAATAATTCAGGTAGAAAAAAAAAAGTTTGGTCCTCTGGACGTTCAAAAAACAACATTAGATTGATGTTCTACCACTGAATACAGTAGTTCACTTTAAGGCCACGGTTAAGATAAAATGTAATCAAGTGAGTAAATTCCAAACTGTTTTCTTATCTTTGTTTTTATAGTAAATACAATAGTGCTATTGTTCTGTTTGGTCAACATAGCTTCATGTTAATCCCTGATCAAATCATTCTCATATATGGACTAAAATGAGGACCTTTTTTCTGTGCCTCTTGTCGATCAAAACTAAACTCTGTATGGAACCTGGACTCAGGAACAGGACACAACACATGAACCAACATGATCACTTCTCAGTAGGCTAGCTGCAGTAAAAAAAATAAAATACAAAATAAAAGTTGAGCTTCACTACATCAATGAACTAATGTTCCTGACTAAAAGTATAAAAAGCATACACCTCAGTCAGCTTTTGTATT
>JBBPBX010058668.1:0-16267 GCA_038048925.1 Garcialebias charrua | reverse complement strand
ATTGATTATATATAATCAAAATAAATATATAAACAAAAAACAAAGAACACGAACCCCGGTTCACTTTGCAGAATAAAAACCTCAAAGAGAACAATTCAGTCAGATAGACTTTAGGATTTGTCATCATCAATTTTCTTTATGGACTCTCTTCAATGAAAAATGAGTTGTTTCAAAACTACTCATAAGAGATTAAAAAGATGAGCTACTTTAAATCTAATGGTTCCCAACCGTCGTCCTTGAGGAACACCATTCTACATGTTTTTCTTGTTTCCCTGCTTTGACACAAATTTGAACGAGTGGGTGAATAACAGACTTCTGCAGAACTTGAAGTCATTAAATAACTGAGTCAGGCGTGTTGGAGCAGGGAAACAACTGAAATGTGCAGGATGGTGTTCCTCAGGGACCAGTGTTGGGAAACCACAGCTCTGGTCGGATTCTTCTTTGTTGAAATGTAAAACCTGACTCAACCTTGTTAGATTTATATATCTGGATTATTGAGCATGCATCAGGATACTTTATATGCAGACGGATAACTTTTCTGAGACTTCAACAAAAATCTGTTATCTTTATTAAAACAGCTCTAAATCCTACTATTCAAAAACTGAGTGATGAGCTCAGATGAAGAAAAGACACAAAATATAAGTCGGCTAAACTGTCTGGGTTCACCACATGACAGCCATGTATTATCTCTATTTGTGTGTGTGTGTGTCGAGGAAGCAGAGGTGGAGGGGGTTTGGTCTCATGTGTTGGATCATTACACTGGGAGGAGACAGGGAGGGAGCTGAGGGATGGATGGACAGATGGGGAGAAATAGCCTAAAGGAAGGCAGCTGAGGGGACAGAGGACGGGAGACGCCGGCCAACGCACAACAAAAACCTCCCAAGAAGGAAAGAAATCATGGCAAATTTTACAGGAACCTGGAAAATGAAAAGCAGCGAGAATTTTGACGAGTTGCTCAAAGCTCTGGGTAAGAATATCTCCTCTTGTCTTTAATTTTTTTTAAATTAGCAGATCTAAGCCAAACACATCAGAATAATCTCTGCTCAGTGGTTTGCAGCTGTTGGAAATATTCAGACACACAGACATTAGATCGCAATTCAGATATGCAGTTTAATTTGGTTTTACAGAACACAAATTATGAACAGAGCAAACAACAATAATAAAAAAGGTGATTGTAAGTTTAAAGACATAAAAGCACAACATTCGAGCAAAAAAACTATTTTAGGATACACCAAACACAAAAAGCATGTAAAAAATATTAATAATACCCAATACTTTTAACTCTATTGCTACAAAGAAGCCCAAATGTATCAAACTGAGCTTGTAGGGCAGATTAAATTTAATAAATTTCCTAAAAAATAAACTGAATGTGCACATTTCTCATGTTTGTTGCACTCAGTTTATTCACATTAAAGCAGGACTGCAGGAGACAAATGGCTCCCTGGAACAAAATTATTAGAAGAAGACGTGATCTTATCTGATGGAAGCACGTTGGTAAAAAAAAAAAATCAAAAGTGGAAACAGATAAAAGTTTTCCCTCCTCTGATTGTTTTCACCACAACTACATGATGGAGGGTTTAGAACAGGGCTTTTCAACTGGTGGTCCAGGGCAGTGGTGGACTTAGACATTTTGGGGCCCCAGGCAAACCTTTGTAAAGGGGCCCTCCCCCAAGTCAGCCTAAATGTACCATTAGGCCCTGCCCTGAAGGTCAAAGGTTTTCATGTTCATACTCTAATACTGGGAACTAGACAATGAAAACAATGGTTGAGAAAAAAATTAATAGATAACTGTGGAATATTTTAGATCTATTCAATGTATAGTCCGTTATTTTAATAATATAATAAACAAGCAGGGTAGGGACTAGGGAGGGAGCTAAAGTAGGTAAAATATAAAATCCCCTCCATCTCTCCTCATTTAAGTCAGAAGATTTAGGCCGAATATCTTTTAATATTTTGATACAGAAAGAAAACATGAAAATAGTGGTTGTCTCAGCTGATTACTGTCAGGATTTCTTTTACCCAACCTACAAAATAATTCCTAAAACTCATACCTCATCTTCATCTTCGTCTTTAATTATAATAATAATTATTATTATTATTAATTATTATATTATAATTTAATTTAAGAGTCACTGCCTCGGCAGTATTCACTTCTTCCTGTATCCTGTCCGGTTCCCCCACACTGTCAATGGGCCGCCCGTCATTATCAGCCGTTGATGACGTTTTAGACCCATTCAAAAAACGTTGTCAATTTTGGTAGTGTAGAAAGATGAGTTTTGCTTTTTTTCACGCTTTTTCCGTTTTTCCGCTCCACTTTCATACCTTCACCTCATCTTTTTTCTTCTCCTCTGTCCAGCTTCCCGCTCAAGCATACAGCACTTCCTGGATTTTTGGGTGATGTCATGATGGAATAGTCCATTTTAGTGGGGGGAGCAGAAATCGACCTTATATTGTGCGTTTTTAATGATCGTTTTCATCGTAACTATAATTATTTTTATGTTAAATGTACATTAACAAGCAGGAGCAATGTTAGGGATGTAGGTGGCCGGGGCGGGGCCCATGCTGATTGGGGGCCCCAGGCGCCTGCCTCTTTTGCCTTAATGGTACATCCGCATCTGGTCCAGGGGCCAAATCAGGCCCACGGGTGAGCTCAGTTCGGTCCAACAAGGAGTTCATTTAAAATAAAAATGGATTTTAATCCATAAAACAAACTTTTGACAATAACTGCTGGATGTCTGCCCCCTGAGCTCTTAGCGTTCAGTAACCGTGGCCTCCTGAGCAGTTTAGCTGATCGCCCTGATTTAGATTCCCAATCTACAGACGAGGTCAGCAGAGCAAACAGCATCACCTGAACGCCTTCATCTTTACGTCTGCAGGTGATAAACTCGCTCACACCTGCTGACGCTTCCTTTTCCTCTATATTACAATTACTGTGGCGTGACTCGGGCTCAGAAGTGGTTGAAGGTGTGAAAACGGAGCTTCCTGTCTGGGTTTCAGGAGTGAACGCCATGCTGAGGAAGGTAGCCGGGGCGGCTGCGTCCAAACCTCACGTGGAGATCAAGCAGACCGGGGATCACTTCTACATCAAGACGTCCACCACCGTCCGCACCACCGAGATCAACTTCCTCGTAGGCCAGGAGTTTAACGAGGAGACGGTGGACGGCAGGAAGTGCAAGGTAACTAAATGAAACCGCCGGAGATGCCGGGACGCGAATCTAAACGTTCGTTTTGAAGCGTTATGTTCTTTTTTCCTCACATCCAAGAAAAAAACAACCATCTACAAGTGTGTTTCCCTCATTGAAGCCTTGGTTTCCTGCAGAGTTTGGCGACATGGGAGACAGAATGCAAAATGTTCTGCAAACAGACTCTGATGAGCGGGAACGGTCCAAGAACCTTCTGGAGCCGAGAACTCAAAGGGGATGAACTCATTCTGGTGAGCAGCTTTTCCACAGTTGGAGAAATGTGGTGACAGATCGAAGAAGACGCTGCATGAAACTCATTACACTCCGAGCGCGTCTCTGTAGGTCTTCTGTTTAAAGTTCATTTTCTGTTTGCGTACAACTCCCAAACACTCCGTGTCTTTACACTCTGATGGATTTGCTACATAATGAGGATCGTTTCTCTGCAGATGTTTGGATCCTTCACAAAGTGTCAGATTTGGAAACCACCGT
Organism: Garcialebias charrua; assembly: GCA_038048925.1. Classification (NCBI taxonomy): domain Eukaryota; kingdom Metazoa; phylum Chordata; class Actinopteri; order Cyprinodontiformes; family Rivulidae; genus Garcialebias; species Garcialebias charrua. Next base: position 12,596 of record JBBPBX010058668.1, on the reverse strand, counting down.
CTTTATTCACTTGGGTCATGGAAACAATGGGGTTGACGTTTAATTGTTTTTGAAGAGTGCGGCCCATTCTGAAAAGAAAAGCTCAACGTTATGGAGAATACAGTAAAATGTTGGATCCTCCTTATTCTAAATAACCAGGTTATCTTAACCATGTGACAGGAAACCAAAACAACAAGCCAGTGCTTCTCAGAATCAAAGCCAAGAAACACCAGATGTTTTTATATATACGGTATATAAATTGGATCAAATAAAAAAATGATTGCCAGCAGCATATTTTAGCTTCAGCTGTTACAAAAAATAACAAGAGTCAACGTATAAATCATAATATAATGGCTGATGAGCATTTTATTAAGAGTTGCGATGTTAGCAGTGGTTGCAGTCACGAGTCTAAGAATTACTTTGTGGGTCTAAAGCTGAAAAGTTTGGGAAGCAATGGCAGCACGACGGATCAGTGGTTAGCACTGTTGCCTCACAGCAAGAAGGTCCTGGGTTCAATTCCTTGTTGGACCTGGGGTCTTGCTGGGTGGAGTTTGCATGTTCTTCTCGTGCATGTGTGGGTTTTCTCCGGGTACTCTTCCTCCCACAGACCAAACACATGCATGTTAGTCTGCCTTCAGGTCCAGACCTCCCTTACAAAAGTGCCTGGTTAAAAAAAGGTTAAACAAAAAACTAAATAAAAAATGTTGTAAACCTAATTATTTTTTACGTTACGTGTTTTTTCTTCAGTCTGTCGAAACAATATTTTTTTTTTCAGCTGCTCTCTTCTTCTGGGGTCACCACAGTGAACTAACTCGCACAAAGATTTGGCTATTATTTTTACGCTGGATGCCCTATGACGCAACCACAGACCACTGAGCTACCACAGCCCTCTGTGTGGAGCAGAGAGCTGCCTGATGGAGCAGATGGAGTGGGTTAAGGGCCTTGCTCAAGGGCCCAGCGTGGGGCCAATGAGGGTGGAAGCAGGTGTGGGTGCTTCACCTTTCCCATCCACACTTTAATGCTGCCAGTATGGGGAGTTGAACTAGCGACCTTCCGATCACAGGCCTCTAACCTCTGTGCCACCACTCCCCACACCAAAGAAATATAGTTTAATAGTTTTAAATCAGAGTTTTGTTGGAATTTTGGGGGATTAATAAACTTTTATCAAGAATCAAGACCTTTACTAATTTTCTGCTTTTTATCCAAAAAATGGTCTTAATATCACATTTAAATGTAGTCCTCAACTTACGATGGTCTCGAGTTACGACGTTTCGCGGTTACGACGCATCTCCCATAAATTAAAAAAATAATAATAATAACAATATTTTGAAAAATTCATTTTGAAAAGCTGAGTTACGCAGTTTCCGGTTTTACTAGCTGCGGAGGCTACAGCTGCCCTGTACTCTCTAAAAAAGCTAAGTCTGGTCCTCTGGACATTCAAAAAACAAAACAAAACTTGTTGGACCAAGCTGGACAGGCAGCAGCTGTGGAAAAGTAGCTGTTTTATGGACGGCGGTTTTACGACGTAAACGCAATACAGAATACGGAGGAGGGATGGAGGAGCGGCTTCACCTGCATACCAGTAGGTTATTAACTCTTTTTTCCTTCATTATGGCTCCAAATGTATGTGTTTTTTGATAATTATATAGGGTAATGTGTTAGGTTAGGCTAAGTGCTTGGTAAAATACAGTACGTATAAGGTGAAGTATAACGTATGTTCCGACTTACGTCGAAATTCGCTTTAAGACGCCGCGCATGAACGGAATTCCGTCATAAGTCGAGGACTACCTGTATTTATGTACAAGTGTATGATCAAAAAATAAAATTTCAGGGTTTCAGAGGAAGAACTACTGGGACCGACTTCCTATTTGAAAAAAGCATCCCTTTGGGACATTTTATCATTAAAGGTATTGTGACATGATGTTGGAAATTTGCACATTTGTCACAACATATATATCTTATATCATTCAGCTCTGTTTGTTTTTGCATTGTAAATTATAAATATATTAAAATGTCATTCCAAGTTATGGTAGTTTTTTCTCTGGGACACGCCCCTAAAAATCTGCGCACTTCCGCAAAACGTCATCGTGACGTGCCCGTGGGAAGCCGCTGCTCAACGCGCATGTAAATAATAATGGCGGAGCATGTCGAACAAACACAACCTATTGTTAGTACATGAATGTATTAAAGCAATCGAAGGGTTATTATTCATCCTATACAGTTATTGGACACTCGATCAATTGAAAAGTGATTTAGACACGGTTTATTTCATACACAGTAGCTAAGTGAGGATAGCTTCGTGATGTGGCTTCTTTGTTCTTGGGCTAAGCTAACAGAGTCCCGATCGCGTTTGAGATCTATCATTTTAAGACAGTAAATCATCCAAAACTCTCATTAATAAACCCTCCCTGAATAAAAAGAAATTACAGATGTTACTTGATTGTGAAGACATCATTTATAACAAGCAACGTGTGTTTGCTCCTGATTTTATGTCGGCTAAATTTTTTTTAGCATCGCACATGAAGAATCCTCCGTGATAATTGGCTTTATACACTCACAGTATATAAAGTAAAACAACATGAGCTCATGTTAAATATATAGTTTATCATCTAAAACACTACACACCTCTGATTATGTTTACACAAAGACTTACTCTTTTCCGACGGTAGCTTCCCTGCGTTGTTTTGACGTGGTAGCTCCTGTGGCACTTTCTTCTGTAGATTTTCTTTTAAAAATAGTAGGAATAGCATCCGGTTTTAAAAGTCTTCTACATCTTACTGGTAATCCTAAAGATTCTTTTATACCAGGTCTTTCCTGAAAACAATTGGCAGTAAAATGGTCACTGCAGACATACAACTCTCAGTAGGAACCCATCGGTCCCTCGTTCTCTGCACTTGTCCATTCTAGTCGAAGTTTCTCATCTTTTGGAAATTTGTGAATGCTCACTTGTTCACTGCTGATATTAGAACACCCAAATGCACTACAACGTGACGGCATTTTTCAAGTTACACAAAAAAAGAGGCGATCTTTCAGAAAAAATTATCTGTATGGCAAGCAGTTACCACACCAAACAAACGGGCAAGGCTCCGCCTTATGCCCAGTGCCCACATGTACGTCACGATGACGTTTTGCGGAAATGCGCAGATTTTTAGGGGCGTGTCCCAGAGAAAAAACTACCGTACCATAACTTGGAATGAAATTTGAATATATTTATAATTTATTTTGCAAAAACGAACAGAATATAAGATATATATGTTGTGACAAATATGCAAATTTCCAACATCATGTCACAATCCCTTTAAACACATGTAAACTGTAGAGGTTTGTGACATCGTGATGACAAAAACCTGTCGTAACCACTGATGTCTAAATCAATTCACTTCGGTTTTGTCTTTTTTTTGTAGCACTTATGGAGCAATATGTCACTAACAATCCTGTTTTGAATGCAGATTACCTGAGGACCACCACTAGTGTTTTTTCGGACCCACAGTGGGGTACGTTTTGTTGCGGAGGCACTTGAAGATGTAGATTTGGATCTAGAGTAAAGCAGAAATAAACTTTTTGCAGACGTTTTAAAAGACTAAATGATTAATCAAACCAACTGGGCCTTAGGTTAAAAAACTGCAAGGTGGGCGATAATGTTTTGCCTGTTGTGTTAGCAAAATATCTCACAAACAAATGGGCATATTCTAATGAAGTCTATTTGAAAACAATCATAGAAGGAACATCTGAACCGGATTAAAGATGTGACAAATACTGAAATAAGATGTGCTGTTTGGATTATAAACCGTGTTTATCTGTGAAACATTTCTAAACCGTGAATCATTATTTTATTTTATCCAAGCAACAAAATAAATCTTTCATAGATGTTTACAGCCACATCTTTCCTGGGACTCTACGCTCAGTTTTCATTCTGAAGGACTGGAAGTGTCGCTGCCATGTGTTTGTTGTTGCATTCCTCACAGCACTTTATGGTCTTGGATCCATCAGAAACACTTCTGCTTCCAGTTCCTGACTGAAGAAAAAAAAAGTCCTCACAGGGAACCTGTAAACATCTGGTCTGGGTTTTCTGACCAGATGGAGAGAGAGGGAGGAAAGGCTGCGTCCAGTTCGTCTTTGATGGAGATCTCTTTAGGACTGACTCACCTCTGCAGAGAGGCAATCAGGAAGACATTTGGGAGGGGGCGGTCGTCATTTGGACTGAAAGTAGGTTTTCAGACGTGAAACAATGCTTTGACCTTCTCCAATCTGTTTTTGTTTAAGATTAGGGTGTTCGTGTGCGCTCGTGTTGGATTGATAAACTGTAACTTGATAGGCCCGTGGGAACGACTCACTGAGGAAAAAGAAGATTTCACACGTCTGTTTTATTCCAGCGAGGTGAGAGAGGCCTTGTGATAAACCTCAAATTCTCTGAATGTTTAGATTTGGCTGATTTGACTTCATTTCAGCGTTAAACTTGTGATTTAATGACGTGAAGGCAGGCTGGCTGCAGAGACTTTGTCACATTGACAATAAAAAAAAACTCTGTTCTCGAACAACTAATAAGTCTCTAAATGCTATGACTAATTAGCCAAAGTAAGTTTTTTCTTTAAATCAGTGCATATGACGAAAACAATTACAGTATTGCCTGCATGCAGTGTCATGCAGTCACTACCCACTACATACGGGTAGTCAGCATCTTACCTGCAGTAGACAGCAATCAGACAGCTCCATTTGCCAAACCGTAGCGAGCCCAGCTAACTGCTACAAAGAGCATGATTCATTTAGGAGTGTTTTTACTAGGGGTGCAAATCTCTCAGTGTCTGGAGAATCGATTCGATTCCGATTTTTGGTGTCACGATTCGATTCAAAATCGATTTTTCGATTCAGAAACGATTTTTGATTTAGAAACAATTTTTCTATTAAAATGGTCATACATTTAGTTTCAGTTTTGTAACTGACAAGCTGAAAAGAATAAACAACAATGTAAACAAATGGAACATTTATTTAAAACAATAATTTTAGGTTCCTTATTGTATCAAATGCATCGTTTGATATTTATACCAAAAGTAGGAACAAATAATACAGGAATGCAATAAATGCTGTAACTTAAATAACCAGGTTAGCTTTTTGCTCTGTTACTCATAGAAGATTATTGTTTGAACTTGTTTTGTTTTTGAAAAAAGGGGCAGATTTCTTCTTCTTTCTGCCACCTTTCATTTTATGTATTCTTTCATATACTATGAGATATGGTTTTATTTTCTTTATATTTTGGGTTTTAATGTAAAAAAATGAATGAATAAATAATCGGTTCTGAGTCGCCAGGACTAAGAATCTAGATTCTTTAAAAAATTTCCTGCCCCCCCCCCACACACACACACACCCTCCATTCACAGCAGCTCAAGTTAACTCTTGAATGACACTTAATTACTCTGCAGACCAGTGAAATGTCTGGATGCTGGAGCCTAATTTATAAAAACAAACCTACCATGTAAGTCCTAAAATATGCTTAAACCTTCAGAAAATAAATCTCAAACTTAAACTACCATAGCTAGTCTTATTACCAGTTTCATATAATGCTGCCACAAAATATTTAATAAGGATTGGAGACAAAAAGTGATTTTTATCATCATTAGTATTTGTAGTGTGGTACCTCACATTGTACTGGAAATAACATACTTTTAGTTGATCATAACTATATCTACAAACATTGCTGTGCTCCACTCCAAAGTAATTTTACTCGATTAAACAGTGGTCAGCACCATATTGCCAATAACATACAGTAGGTCATGAGGAAGTCCACAGTAAATGCAACAGGTTAAAGTGAAGTTTAGTGAGGAACCACATGCACTTCCTCCCCATCTCCATACAACTGCTATGAAACAAAGTCTCACACTTTATTGTGGGACTGGAGCCAGGCTGGGACAGTGATTATGTCTGGGGGTGCAGATTTGTCCTCCTAATTGGCGTCATTGATCATCTTGATGAAAAGAGGTGCTAATGGACCCTGGTGTTACCTCCAGTTAATGTCTCCTGCGGCATCACACGACCTGCCAGATGGAGTCGTCGCAGCTCAATTATCCTCAGCTCCAGAACTGTTCCTGCTGTCCAGTGTGACATTAGGTGCACATCTGGGCAGTAGTTGTTCACTTGTAACAATTACTTTGACCAAATTGTGTATTTGTTAGGAGAATCTTCTTCTAGCTAACAAGCTAACAAGCGTGCAGTTGTTGAAAACTAAACGGGCTGCTTTGTGTTTGTACGAGAATGGGTGTTAGACATTTAAACACGCACCTTTCCGGCAGTTCAGGATAAAGAGCCGTGACAGCCCCTGGTTTACTCCTGAACTAGCTGATCTCCTGCACTGGAGAGATCATCTTTGGGCCGCAGCGAGAAAATCACACTCAGACACTGATTGGTTGAAATTTCGGCAGCTAAGGAATAAATGTACAACTGCCATCAAAGCCGCAAAACGTAACTACTTCTTATCTCAGACCTCCAAAAATCTAAACGATCCTAAAAAATTCTGGAAAACCATCAAATCTCTCTCAGGCACCCCCCAATCATCATCTGACCTCCCATCACAATTTCTTGTTGACTCTGTTCCTGTGTCAAATAAGCACGAGATCCTGAACTGTTTCAATAAACATTTTGTTGCTTCTAGTTCATTATTTGACACAGTTACAAACGGAAAATCAGCCACTTTATCTAATAATCAAACTTCTACAAATCAAATCCCTCCTACAAGTCAACCATCTGTTAATCACACCTTCTCTTTTTCTCCGTTCTCAGTCAGTGAGGTAAATAAACTGTTAAATGATCTTGATCCTAAAAAATCTGCAGGTCCAGATGAACTTCCACCTTATTTCTTAAGGCTGGCTGCTCATATCATCACAGTCCCTGTGACCCACATCTTTAATCTGTCCATAAGCCAAAACACCATTCCGGATGCTTGGAAAACAGCCTTTGTTCTTCCTTTGCTGAAGGGAGGTGACCCCACCTCATTGAACAATTATCGACCGATCTCTAAACTCTGCATCTTAGCCAAGGTTCTAGAAAAACTGATAAACTCTCAGATCAAAAACTATCTGGACTCATTTAACATCTTACCTCTTCATCAATCTGGTTTCAGGAAAAAACACAGCACAACAACTGCTTCTCTGAAGGTTCTGAATGATGTTGTTGAAGCATTGGATGCTAAGGACTATTGTGCTGCACTTTTCTTAGACCTGTCTAAAGCTTTTGACACTGTGGATCATAACATCCTGTGTCATAAGCTCTCAGAAATCGGTTTCTCTGATCACACCATCGGTTGGTTTTCTAACTATCTTTCCAATCGGAGGCAATGTGTTCAACATAACGGTACTTTTTCCAGCTATTTAACAGTTAAAAATGGTGTACCACAAGGCTCAGTTTTAGGACCCACTCTCTTTACAATCTACATAGCTAATGTAGGTCACTGCATCCCTGATGCATCCTTACATTTCTATGCTGATGATACAGTTGTTTATTGCCGAGCTAAAACAGTAGCTAAGGCTTTCCAGTTACTGCAATCCGCTTTTGACATCATCCAGTCAGATTTGTTCCGTCTCAAACTTGTCCTAAATGCTGATAAAACAAAAGGGATGTTTTTTTCAAATAGGAAGGCGGTTCCAGCAGATCCTCCTCTGATTTTATCTTCAAATGGTGTACCTATTGAGTTTGTTGATTCCTATAAATATCTGGGTATCCTGATCGATTCACATCTCTCTTTTAAACTCCACGTGGAAAACCTAGTGAAGAAACTGAAAGTTAAACTGGGTTTCTTTTTCAGAAACAGATCATGTCTATCACTGAATGTTAGGAAACGCCTTGTATCTGTGACTTTCCTTCCCTCCATTGATTACGGTGACATTCTCTACATGAATGCTCCTACAAGCACCCTGCGGATGTTGGATGTTGTCTATCATGGTGCACTAAGATTCATAACTGGTTGTGATTATCGTACCCACCACTGCACCCTGTATTCACTGGTTAACTGGACATCATTAACCTCACGCAGACTCTTCCACTGGTACATTTTCATCTTTAAATCACTTCTTGGTCTGCTGCCCTCATACATCTCCTCCTACATGTCTTTGCGTGAGTGCAGCTACAGCGTGCGCTCTCAGGACATGATTACCTGCAGTGTTCCGTCAGTGAGGACTGAACTTGGAAAAAGGGCCTTCTCCTACTCCGCTCCTGCTTCATGGAATATCTTACAAAAAGATCTGAAGCTCTCGACCTTGACTTCTCTAAATGGTTTTCAGAATCTGTTGGAATCCTGGCAAAAACCAATGCAGATTTGTTCCTGTCTTTGATTTTATACATATACCTTATAATGTTTTGCTAGTTTTTTGATACTTTGTTAAAAGGAGGAATATATATATGTATATATGTATGTATATATATATATATATATATATATATATATATATATATGTATATATATATATATATATATGTGTATGTATATATGTATATATATATATATATTTTTTTTTTCTCTCTCTTTTGTTTTTCTATTGTTTATTGTTTGATTGTTTATTGTTTAAGGAAATTCTACCATTGCTGTTCATTGTTCTTTAGTTTTAGCAGGTCGCTTTCGTAAATGAGCCCATGAGGTTCAAAAGATTTACCTGACTAAATAAAGGTTGAATGAATGAATGAATGAATGAATTTGCGAGTGGCGAGCACTACTGAGTTGTGGAAAAACTCACTGTGCTGCAGGAAATATAAGAACTATTCACAACTAATTTATTTGTTATCAGTTGAGCCTCGGGTTAAACTGGCTGGACACAAAAAAACCAGCACAACATGTGGATCCAGTGTTTTAATGCAGCCAGAGCTAAGCTGCTAACAAGAAGACGAGTTCAGAGCTGGACAAAGGTAAAAACCAGTGACGTCACTTTCAAACAAGTCAAGCAGTGCTCAACTTATTTGGCATGTGAAGAATCACCAAGGGGAACAAATCTCGTCTTGTTCTACATTCATTCTAACACATGAGCGTTGTGAAGCCTCACGGACGTGGACTCTTGCTTGTGAAGAAGACGTGATCACTTTAGCTTCAAGACAAGCCAAGAGCTAAAGTTAGAGGAACAGAAGAAGTTTCAGATGGTTACAGAGCAGCGTTACACCAAGAGGCCAAAACGCAGGCTCACTTCTCACAGCTAGCATCCTGTAGCCGTTAAAGAAGTGAACATGTTTGTAAGCACAAACCAAAGCCAGCAACAAGCTGTCAGAAAAATCACTTTTAGATTTGGGTCTGCAGGTTTAGCTCATAATATTTTTGACCGTTATCAAAGAATCTTTATGAACCTGTGGAAGGGTCGTTAGGAAACTAGGAACATAATCACTGGATGTACATCTACAAGTGATTAACTTAGAGTCAATCCAATTCAAGATGGCTGCCACAGCTATAGTGGCCTTAGTCAACACTAAATGGTTATGACTCTGCCACTTTAGCAAATAACAAGGTCAAATCTGGTGTGGTAGTAGCTGAGCGTCATCCCCAACACATCTTTAAGAGTTGAGTGATTGAGTGCAGTCTGCTTTTAAAACTTTGCCATTAACAATTGGAGAAAACTCTGTTAGCAAAACATCTCTGAAAATAGGTGAAAGTCGGGCCCAACACATCACATCTTTTCTTAAATACAAACCGGATTCCAAAAAAGTTGGGACACTAAACAAATTGTGAATAAAAACTGAATGCAATGATGTGGAGATGGCAAATGTCAATATTTTATTCGTAATAGAACATAGATGACAGATCAAAAGTTTCATCTGAGTAAATGTAACATTTTGTTTGTTTACATGAGGTGACGAACAGATGAGCAGGACTCTGCCCATACTCTGATTATCTGAGACTTTTTAGTTTTTAGTGCAGCTTTTTTGGTTTTGTATTTAGGCACATAAATAATTGAAGTATTCATGTATAAAAATGGGTGAAATATATAATTTTTTCAATATATTATTTTGAACTATTAACATTTTTTCTCTTCTTGTTTACCTGTTGACTATCTTAAATTGAATCTTGAATTAGTCTTGGATTGATTGAGGATTTAATTTAAGATTAAGATTAATTTAACTTTATGTTTGTATGTGTGTGCGTGATTGCCGGTACACATTTATGTGTATACATTTTTGACCTTGCATACTTTTAAACTATTTTGTGAGGTGCTTATACATTTTTTTTTCTTTCCCCTTTTATGATACTGGAGCACTAGTTTAAAAGTTAGACAGGACCTCAGGCTTCACAGCGCAAGTAATATTTAACTTTTCTTTTGACTGATGAGCAACGCGCTGTTCCCGCACTGGCTTTGTTTATGTTTACACTAAACTTTTGTTTACATGAGGTGACGAACAGATGAGCGGGACTCTGCCCATACTCTGATTATCTGAGACTTTTTAGTTTTTAGTGCGGCTTTTTGGTTTTGTATTTAGGCACATAAATAATTGAAGTACAGTAGGCCTATTCATGTATAAAAATGGGTGAAATATATAATGTTTTCAATATATTATTTTGAACTATTAACATTTTTCCTCTTCTTGTTTACCTGTTGACTATCTTGGGTTGAATCTTGAATTAGTCTTGGATTGATTGAAGATTTAATTTAAGATTAGGATTAATTTAACTTTATGTTTGTATGTGTGTGCGTGATCACACATCTATGTGTACATTTTTGGCCTTGCATGAGGTGCTTATACATTTTTTTTCCCTCTTATGATACTGGAGCACTAGTTTAAAAGTTAGACAGGAGACTTATTTTTAATTTTTATGGAGCTTGCTGCTTCTGTTTTTTGCAGCTGTCCAGGGTGGGAAAGGGAGGGGGGTGGGGGGTCCATCACTGCCATTAATTTATATTTTCTTTCACTTTGCCAAGAACTGCACAGCCATCAACACATTAGACTGTATTACCTACCTTTCTTATACAAATTATTAGTAATATGAGTGGTCAGTTGGTGTTGTCAAGCTGGAACGTCAAAGGTTTGAACCACCCCGTCAAGAGAAGGAAGGTGCTTTCTCATTTAAAACAGTTAAATACAGGCATTGCTTTCCTGCAGGAGACTCACATTAGAAGTGACGATAGCAAACGATTACTGCAAACATGGCACGGGCAGAGTTTCCATTCCTCCTTTCGAGCAAAGGCTCGGGGCGTCTCGATCCTCATCAGTCAAGACATTTCATTTGAACCTTTTCAAGTTAACTCAGATAAATATGGTCGTTTTGTGATTGTTTCCGGTAAATTGTACAACACACCAGTAGTGCTAGTTAACGTTTATGCCCCAAATACGGATGATGTTGGTTTCTTTGAGAAATTATTTTCACTGCTCCCGGACCTAAACACATACTCATTGATACTCAGTGGTGACTTGAATTGCTGGTTGGATCCAGTTTTGGACAGATCCTCTACAAACCCTGCCACAGCCAGCAGGTCGTCCCACACTATTCGTGCCTTTCTATCTAAGTATGGCCTGTGCGATGTATGGCGTTTTTTACACCCAGCTGAGAGAGAATATTCTTTTTTTTCTCATGTTCATCACTCATACTCGAGGATCGATTACTTTTTCATGGACAACAAACTTCTTCCCTCTGTCCGTGGCTGTGACTACCACAGTATTGTCATCTCAGACCATGCACCTGTCACTCTGTCTTTGTCCCTCCCTGACATTCCTATAAGGAGTAGACAGTGGAGATTCAATTCAACGTTACTGTCAAACAATGATTTTGTTACATTTATAGAAAAAGAAATAACCTTCTTTCTATCCATAAACAGAACTCCTGGGATCCCACTGTCAACCGTTTGGGATACCCTTAAGGCCTATCTTAGGGGACAAATCATTTCATATACCGCCCGGCTGAGGCAAAAATCTCAAAAAGAAAGAACTGATTTAGCCCAGCAGATAAAAGAAATTGATCAACAATATGCTCAAAACAAATGCCCTAATCTGTACAAAAAAAAGTAGAACTCAAAACTAAGTTTGATTTATTGTCTACATACTCAATAGAACAATCACTTTTGAAAAGTAAATCATCATTTTACATACATGGAGAAAAGTCAGGAAAACTACTGGCAAATCAGTTGAAGGGTGCCATGGCTAAACAAATCATCCCTAAGATCCAATTAAAGAACGGCACCATAACTCTAGATCATTTACAAATTAACAGAGCATTTAAGGACTTTTATTCCCATTTATATACTTCAGAATCTCAAACCAACAAGAATTTATCTTCTCAGTTTTTCGAAAAGACCAATATGCCAAAACTCACACCCAACCTGAAAGATGCACTGGAGATCCCAATATCCCTGACAGAAATTGTGTCAGCTGTATCGGTAATGCAGTCTGGCAAATGTCCGGGTCCTGACGGCTTCCCTGCTGAATTTTTAAAGAAATTTTCTCCATTACTTTCCCCACTCCTACACTCGGTTCTCTCAGAGTCGTTTGACCAAGGATCCCTTCCAAAATCTTTCTTAGAGGCCTGCATTACCCTCATTGCAAAGAAAGGAAAAGACCCAACTCATTGTTCCTCTTATCGACCAATCTCCCTTTTAAATACAGATGCCAAAATTTTAGCCAAAGTTCTTGCTCAAAGGTTGGAAAAGATCCTTCCTTTCATC
>JBBPBX010058667.1:0-22025 GCA_038048925.1 Garcialebias charrua | reverse complement strand
GGAGGCTGGACTGAGTTTGAGGAAGTGGCTGCCGTGAGGGAGCAAACACCGAAGGACTTTACAAGATTAACATGGTAAAAACAATTATTTGTATTTAAAATTACAGCAAACATGTGTCTTAAGCCGAACTATTCCTTAATAATTCCACGTTGTTGTCAAAACGGCAGGATTTAAAAAAGTAGTTTCGCCACGTGCACGCGCGCGCCCGCGCGCGCACGTGAGCCGTCTTTATTTCTATAATGTAGCTAAATAAACGCTTTAAAAAATATATTTCATATCTGACGTTATATCAAGAGGGTGCTTGAGCTTAACAGTTCCTTAATAATTTCACGTTGTGGTCAAATCAGCTGGATTTAACAAAGTAGGTCGACACGTGCACATCACATGCACGCGCGGGTGGGGTCGATCGGCGTTCTTTGTTTTAAATGTAGCTAAATAAAAGCTTAAAAAATATATTTCATAGCTGGCTTTATACCACGAGGGTTCCTCAGGTTAACAAGTCCTTAATAATGTCACGTTGTGGTCAAATCTGGATTTAAATTGATTTGTTTTGACTAATTCCAAACCTATCACATGTGCTTCGAAAATAAATTATTAAAAAATCGAATTTTAATTCAAATAACTCCAACAGCTTACAGTATGCACATAAACATGTAGTGATTACACTCTGTTGGTTTGAAAAATATCTGCTTTGTGGTTTCTGAGATCTAAGATATGTGTTAAATACTAGTAGAAAAAAAAGCTAGGTCGACACACTTATGTCTATTAAAAATCGAATTTTAATTCAAATAACTCCAACAACTGATAGTATGCACATAAACATGTTGTGATTACACTTTGTTGGTTTGAAAAATATCTGCTTTGTGGTTTCTGAGATATTTGATATATGTATATATATCTTACATATATCTTATAAAATATATCTACATATAAAACAGTTTCTAGACTGAATTACCGGTAACCATGTTTTTCTTTTTTTTTACAGTTAAGACGAAGAAGTCAACACCAGAATTTATCAACTTGTGTCTTCTGGAGGAAGCACATGAGACAACAGGAAAAAAATCATTTAGGTGGATGCAGTATTTATTTTTGTGCTTTTTTCACTTCTTAGTTTTCATAATAAACATTTTATTTCTTAAGTGGTGTCATTGAACAATAATTTCCTAAACATATTTTACAATGTTAAGTGTGTACAGTATAGTGTTTGTTTAAAAACATACTGGAAGTTAAGAATATTACACAATATTATTGTGGGCGACCGTGGTGTAGTGGTAATGGCAGTCGACCCCTGATCGGAAGGTTGGAGGTTCGAATCCCGCATCCGCCCACCATGTGTTGTGTGTCCCTGGGCAAGACACTTAACCCCGAGTTGCTCCCGGTAGGTCTGGATGGCGCCTTGCAAGGCAGGCTACCACTACCGGTGTATGAATGTCTGAATGAATGGGTGGATGGCTGGTATTGTAAAGCGCTTTGGGGCTCCTCACAGGGGGCTGGAAAGCGCTATATAAATAAGCTCCATTTACCATTTACCATTCAATATTTTCCATTTGCATTTGACCTTTAAAGAATCATAAGAAAAAGATTATTAGATTTGAACAGCCAGCCATCCATCCATCCATCCATCCATCCATCCTTCCTGTTGTCGTGTCATGAGTAGTGCAGCAGCTTTTGCCAGGATGCACAGATGTCAACATGAACCCATCCATCCATCCATCCATCCATCCTGATGTCGGGTTGTGGGTGCAGCAGCTTTTCCAAGGATGCACAGACGTCGCCATCAACCCCGATGAAGCTGTTCTTGGATGCCCAAACGAGTTTCCTGATCAACAAACATTTAATTATTAATACTTTGTTTTTACGTTTAAAGAAACATGCTTTTAATGTTTATGGGACAGTTTAAACCAAATTATCCATTTGCATTTGACTTTGAATTAGCCCTGACAAAATATTACCGTTTAAATTTAATGAAATACAAACATTTAATATTACCTTACTGTAAAAATAGTTTAACTGATTACAGGGCAGTGTGATCAATGTGTTAAGCAATGTTAACAGGAACCTTGTGCATATATGAGAATAATCTTTATTATAAAGAAACAAAATGGAAAACACAGGGGTTTAAAACAAGCTGAAAAGTCTATAAAGTAAGATCAGAGCATTAAATAGCTCAAGGGACATTACCGCCAACAGGTGGTGAGACAAGGTTCTGCAGGGTGTTCTTCTTCTAATGTTTAGTGGTGGCTAGTAAATAGCTTGAGGTAACACTACCGCCACCACGTGGTAGGACGAGTGAGATTCTACACCCCGCCCACAGAAGGGCTGCAGTAAGTGAATGGAAACAAAACCGTGCATGTGAGCCGATCCTAACTGGACCAGACCGGACCAGACTGGGCCGCTCTGGGCCGGTAGTGGAAAAGGGGCATAAGTTATCTTGAAGTCAACCAGGAGCTGACAACATTTTCTGATGGTCGACGCGGATCCTAGGAGACGTTGAAACGTAAACGAGAACCGGTTCGGACGTGCTGGACCTGCAACGATTCTGTACAGGGTGACATCTCTTTATCAGACTAGTCGTCAACAGGTAAAGAGCTGTTTACAAACGTACCTGGAATTTAGCAGAAGTCGGATGGAAAGTGTCATTTCTGGTAACATGCTCAAGACAATTTCCTTTAAACCATCTCTCCATCTCTCCTTCTATTTCCTTATCCCTCTCAATCTATCTGGTAACTATATTTAAGCTAAAGAGCCACAGACTAAGTATATTGACAACCTGTATTTATGTCTGTTGTGTTGCAATTTATGTCAAGTGGTTTTCAGTTTTTAATCTGCAGTTTCCCCCCACTTGAAAGGGTAGCTTGCTTTAGAAGATTTTGGACTGGACTTCACTCAATGACCAAGAATCAATCCTTTCTTTTCTTTTATTTTGAAAGTTTGTTGAGGTCAAAACAGGTCAAAACAGGTGAAAAACCTAAGAGTACAAACAAGAAAATAGTTCAAGAAAATGTAACTCAATAAGCCTACATCAATTAACATATTCCTAAAATTAAATCCTTTTCAAACTAAAATTTACCCTTGAAATTAAGTATAACACATCCACATATGTGACACCCAAATTCAATTAAAACACATCCACATATGTGACACCCAAATTCTATTAAAACACATCCACATATGTGACACCCAAATTCAATTGAACATACTTTAAATGTTTTTCAGTGATAAGTGTAACCATACTTTTTGGCAGCTCTAAGCTCCCTTAATTGCACAAAATCACATTTAACAAACTACCTTTAGCTTCCACCTTTCATAATAATACACACTTTAACTGCCCTTTAACATATCATTTGCAATTTGAACTTTGTCCCAAGTTTAACAGATTACATTTTTAACCTGAATATAAACATTTTGACTTGTTAGTCCACAGCTCCAAATACAATATAGTTTAAAGCTCACCGGCTCCTTCTTCCTTCCTTTTTCATGAAACAAGCCTTAGTTCTGCAATATTTTCTTAAGTAAAACTTCTCCCAGCACTTCTCTCCCACATTGTTTGCCTTCTGCTGCCCTGTGAGTGAACACCTTCAAACAAATCATCAAATCATCTGCACCTGTAGCAAAACAGTCTGCTGCCCCCTGGCTGGGAGACACCTCAAACCCACAACCTGTGAGAGATGGGCGGGGCCTGGAGCCTGAGTCTGGAGCTCAGCTCAACACCTCCCACTCGATCTTCCCACGTAAACCACTGGAAAGATCGTATACACTTGCTCACAGTCACAAACTCCCTGCCTGCTCTTCTACAGCCAGCAGGACCACCAACCGTCGGACGTCCCTGTGAAGGATTGTGGATTGAGTGTCTCACTGACTGCTGGATGCAGGTTGTTTGGCTGCAGGATGCTTGGCTGCAGGATGCTTGGCTGCAGGCCTCACCTCTGGGGCACAGGAGTTTGTCACGACTCCAACTTTCACATCCCGCACGATGCCTTTGGAGTCTGGGTTGACACTGATGACTCTCCCAAACTGCCTCCCACTTTGGGGTTCTCACGGTCCTCTTCTGACCAACAAAACATTTTGCAGCCCGCCAGACCTGGGCAATCGTTTGGGTCAGCCGAGTCAAACTGCTGAAATGTCGCACATTCAGCA
Organism: Garcialebias charrua; assembly: GCA_038048925.1. NCBI lineage: Eukaryota > Metazoa > Chordata > Actinopteri > Cyprinodontiformes > Rivulidae > Garcialebias > Garcialebias charrua. Next base: position 17,888 of record JBBPBX010058667.1, on the reverse strand, counting down.
GGTTCTGGATTGCAGCACCTGCAGGTGGCCTTCGAAGCTCCAGGTCTGGTGGTTCTTTCTTTACCTGAGCCCTTGAGAGTGCAGCAACGAATGATTTCTCCTGCATCTTTCCAACAGACTCTCTTGCCGTTGATGAAACATCCTTAGCAGATTTAATTGGCCACTCATCAGTTGGTAGACTAAGAAAATTTGGGCCTCGCTGCCACTCAGAATTTTCTTCCAAGTCTTTTTTTCTCTTTCTCTTTGAGAAGTTTATCCCAACCATGACATGGACCTTGTCATCTTCCAGGGTGTAGCCAAGGCCAAGAGCTTTGTTGTCTTCCATTTTGAGCTGATTTGGTAGGATTATAGACTTTGGAGTAGTCTCTTGGTCCTGCTTTCCAGCAGACTGTTTTCCACTTTGACCAGAGAAGATCCATGGCTTTAATTCAAACCCACCTGCTCGCAGGATCTCTTCCACATTTTTTGTGATGAGTTTAAGCTGGTTCAAGTTGTTATGAGAGGTCAAGAAGTCATCAACATAGCTATGTTCTTCTATTACTTGACGCTCCTCCACAAAATGGCTGAACTGGGGGAGATTAGCTGTCTCTTTCAGGGCAAGTTGAGCAATACAACCTGCTGGCTTATCTCCAATGTTGACTCTTGTTATTGCAAATTCACCCAGCTCCTCCTCCTCAGAGTCACGCCACAGGAACCTATGCAGATGCACCTCTCGGTCCTCAAGCCACACTGTATTGTACATCCTCCGTATGTCCCCCAGAGCAGCAAAAGTTCCCGTTCGGAATTTGAAGAGCACAGCACAGATTGGGTTGAGGACATCTGGGCCTTTAAACAGGAGATCATTTAAACTCACCCCTTTGCACTTTTGACTGCTGTTCCAGACCAACCTTACTGGAGTTGTGACAGAGTGTGGGTTGGGTGCGATGAGGTGACTGATATACCATACTGGACCAGTCCATACATCCAAGATGTCTCTAGACAACTTTATTGCAGCTCGGCGCGCAACCATTTCATGAACTTGATCAGTATATGCAGCTTTCCACTCTGGCTGCCTAGCCAGCTGCTTCTCAGTCCTCAAGAATGTGGCTTCGACTGCACTCCTGTTGTTAGGTAATGTGGCTGGATCCTCTACCCAGGGATATTTGGCATGCCAATGAGGTTTTTCGCTATGGTCATCAGCAACTATATATGTGAGCCCACTTTTTACCACTTCCAGCTCCCTTTCTTCAGCGAGTGTCATTTCTTTGCCACCTGGCTGGCAGTTTCCACAGCGACAGGCTCCACATCTCGGAACACAGCCAGCACCAATACTATCCCATTTCCACCACTTGAGGAAACTGGATGTAGTAGCACAACTGGATTCCTGAGTTCGGACAGCAGTCTTGATTTGCTGTGGGGGATGACTGGGGGCTACACAGATGCGTTCTTCATACCTCACAGCAGCAGCTCTCATAGACCTTGCGAAGTGTGTTCTTGATGTATGAACTGATACAGTGACCTCCTCAAACAGCTCAGGATGGGTGCCAGCAATTGTCTTTCCCATTGGTCCATCCCACAGCACAAGATCTCCAACAGTACATACTTTCTGTGGAACCAGCTGGCCTTCTTTGTGGCTTATAAGGAGGTGGATTTCTTTTGGCCTTACCAGGTCACTGAGTGGGATGCCTGGGAAGAACCTTTGCAGCTTTTTTGCGGACACATGTCTATGGACATCTGCAATTTTTTCCAGGCCATAACAAACCAGCTGATGGGACTTGAAAGAGCCTCTTGAGTTGCGGACACGGATTTTCAGGAGGTACCGCTTTGTTTCAACAAAGACTTTCATTCCTCCTACACCTTGGACCACAAGTGTGACGTCTTCACTTCTGAGGTTAAGTCGACCTGCTGCCTCATGAGTAATATAATTAGTGTCAGAAGCTAGATCGATCAGGGTCCCAATTTTTTGTCCATCATTAGCTCTGACCTCCAGAAGCATCATTATAACAGGCCACTCCATTAGCCCATTTTCTGCCAGAAGACTTGAGTGACTTTTTGCAACATGGGAGGTTGATGCTGTGTTACAGAATACATCTTGACATTGTTGGGCCAGTTCCGGTGAAAGCTTTTTAAGGAACCCTTCTTGGGCTTCAGTGTAATCCCTCTTGTTACCACCTCCCACTGTGCCACTCCTGCTCCTCCTTTGGCCTGTACTACTTCTAGATGTTTCAGCATTTGGACACAGATAATAATGATGGTCTTTGTCTTTCCTCCTCTCGCATTCAGAATTTCTGCACAGGAATGAAGTTTTGCAGTGATCATCATCAGTGTGGACCTCCAAACATTTCCAGCAGGCTCCTAATTTTCGTACTGCATCTTTCTTCTCTGTGAGATTAAGCACACGGAATTGTTTACAGAAGTACAGCTTCTTCCTGTGTTTGATATCTCCACAGATGACACACCCTGAGAGACGGCTGCTTAACTGGTTTGTAGTTCTAGTTCTTGCTTGCCTTTGCTCAGATCGAATTTCTTTTCTTGGTAAATCCTCATCCCTCAGTTGATCTAGCTGTTCATAGATGCTTTCTTGACTCTTGAGAAAGGCCAGAAGATTGTCAAAGCGCTTCTCTGGTTTAGTATTTATCTTCTCAGCTGCGTAGAGAAGCCATTCTTTCTTCAAAACATCAGGAAGTTTACTTTCAATAGATTTTGTCATTAGGGGGTTCTTCAAAGCACCACTGTCACCAAGTTCATTTAGGTCTTCAAGGGCTTTCTCAACAGTTTGGATTAGTTCAACAATTTTCTTTGGCTGATGACTCCTGACAGGTGAAAGACTCTGGAGTTCCTCAACTATTTCGATTGCAATAGCTGTTTGGTTTCCGAACCTGTTTTCCAGTACACGAAATATGTCGTCTGCTGTGTTGTAGGTTAATAGTCGGAGGTCTTTCATCATCTTCTCATCCAAACTGTCGATGAGCTGGAATTTTTTGACTTCCCTTGACCCGGTGGGTTCTCCTTGTCTCTGAAGAGCCTCCCAGTCTCTTTTCCAACGATGAAAGTCTCGTCTGTTGCCAGTAAACTTGGGGAGGGAGATTGGCTTCAGTCTAATGGCTGATGTTGGATAGGTGATGGGAGCTCCACTTCCCACATTTCCAGCATCTTCCTTAGCTTTTACTTCAATGAACTCTGCTTTTCTGGACATTAACTTTGGAACAATTTGCTCAAGCTCTCTCACACGCATCTGAAAGTCACTCTGCTCAGCCGAAGGGGCCCAGCACTTCCATTTTGTATACAACTCCTTTGCCTTCTTCACCAGTATTTCCATGTAGTATAACACATCCACATATGTGGATGTACGGAGACTGAAACCTGTATGGTAACTCCTGTTTTTAAAGAAAGAAACCAGTGGGAACTGGAACCAAACTCCAGCGACCAACTCCTTTCACAAAACTCTTGTGAAGTGGAGAACCAAGATGAGGAAAGAAGCATGAATGTAGAGCCAGGATCCTGCAGAGATGATGAGCCGAAACAAAATGAGACAAATCCACAAACAGGAGGTTATGGTGATGACCGTCCAAATGTAAACATGGACAAAAAAACGCGTTTGTTTATGACTCGTGGAAAAAAATTCAAAGAGAAACGTAATTTAAGAGTTCACATGAGAAATCAAACAGGTGAGAGGCCTTTCTTATGTCAAGCTTGTGGAAAAAATTTCAACTACAAAAATGTTTTGATTGTTCACATGAGAACTCACACAGGTGAGAAGCCTTTCTTATGTGAGACCTGTGGAAAAAGTTACGCTGAAAAACGATATTTAAAATGCCACATGAGAACTCACACAGGTGAGAAGCCTTTCTCATGTCAGACTTGTGGAAAAGGTTTTCATGACGACAGTAATTTAGTCAGACACATGAAAACTCACACAGGTGAGAAGCCTTTCTCATGTCAGACCTGTGGAAAAGGTTTTCATGACAACAGTAATTTAATCAGACACATGAAAACTCACACAGGTGAGAAGCCTTTTTCATGTGAGACCTGTGGAAAAAGTTACGCTTTCTCTTTCTCTTTGAGAAGTTTATCCCAACCATGACATGGACCTTGTTAACTTCCAGGGTGTAGCCAAGGCCAAGAGCTTTATTGTCTTCCATTTTGAGCTGATTTGGTAGGATTATAGACTTTGGAGTAGTCTCTTGGTCCTGCTTTCCAGCAGACTGTTTTCCACTTTGACCAGAGAAGATCCATGGCTTTAATTCAAACCCACCTGCTCGCAGGATCTCTTCCACATTTTTTGTGATGAGTTTAAGCTGGTTCAAGTTGTTATGAGAGGTCAAGAAGTCATCAACATAGCTATGTTCTTCTATTACTTGACGCTCCTCCACAAAATGGCTGAACTGGGGGAGATTAGCTGTCTCTTTCAGGGCAAGTTGGGCAATACAACCTGCTGGCTTATCTCCAATGTTGACTCTTGTTATTGCAAATTCACCCAGCTCCTCCTCCTCAGAGTCACGCCACAGGAACCTATGCAGATGCATCTCTCGGTCCTCAAGCCACACTGAATTGTACATCCTCCGTATGTCCCCCAGAGCAGCAAAAGTTCCCGTTCGGAATTTGAAGAGCACAGCACGGATTGGGTTGAGGACATCTGGGCCTTTAAACAGGAGATCATTTAAACTCACCCCTTTGCACTTTTGAGTGCTGTTCCAGACCAACTTTACTGGAGTTGTGACAGAGTGTGGGTTGGGTGCGATGAGGTGACTGATATACCATACTGGACCAGTCCATACATCCAAGATGTCTCTAGACAACTTTATTGCAGCTCGGCGCTCAACCATTTCATGAACTTGATCAGTATATGCAGCTTTCCACTCTGGCTGCCTAGCCAGCTGCTTCTCAGTCCTCAAGAATGTGGCTTCGACTGCACTCCTGTTGTTAGGTAATGTGGCTGGATCCTCTACCCAGGGATATTTGGCATGCCAATGAGGTTTTTCGCTATGGTCATCAGCAACTATATATGTGAGCCCACTTTTTACCACTTCCAGCTCCCTTTCTTCAGCGAGTGTCATTTCTTTGCCACCTGGCTGGCAGTTTCCACAGCGACAGGCTCCACATCTCGGAACACAGCCAGCACCAATACTATCCCATTTCCACCACTTGAGGAAACTGGATGTAGTAGCACAACTGGATTCCTGAGTTCGGACAGCAGTCTTGATTTGCTGTGGGGGATGACTGGGGGCTACACAGATGCGTTCTTCATACCTCACAGCAGCAGCTCTCATAGACCTTGCGAAGTGTGTTCTTGATGTATGAGCTGATACAGTGACCTCCTCAAACAGCTCAGGATGGGTGCCAGCAATTGTCTTTCCCATTGGTCCATCCCACAGCACAAGATCTCCAACAGTACAGACTTTCTGTGGAACCAGCTGGCCTTCTTTGTGGCTTATAAGGAGGTGGATTTCTTTTGGCCTTACCAGGTCACTGAGTGGGATGCCTGGGAAGAACCTTTGCAGCTTTTTTGCGGACACATGTCTATGGACATCTGCAATTTTTTCCAGGCCATAACAAACCAGCTGATGGGACTTGAAAGAGCCTCTTGAGTTGCGGACACGGATTTTCAGGAGGTACCGCTTTGTTTCAACAAAGACTTTCATTCCTCCTACACCTTGGACCACAAGTGTGACGTCTTCACTTCTGAGGTTAAGTCGACCTGCTGCCTCATGAGTAATATAATTAGTGTCAGAAGCTAGATCGATCAGGGTCCCAATTTTTTGTCCATCATTAGCTCTGACCTCCAGAAGCATCATTATAACAGGCCACTCCATTAGCCCATTTTCTGCCAGAAGACTTGAGTGACTTTTTGCAACATGGGAGGTTGATGCTGTGTTACAGAATACATCTTGACATTGTTGGGCCAGTTCCGGTGAAAGCTTTTTAAGGAACCCTTCTTGGGCTTCAGTGTAATCCCTCATGTTACCACCTCCCACTGTGCCACTCCTGCTCCTCCTTTGGCCTGTACTACTTTTAGATGTTTCAGCATTTGGACACAGATAATAATGATGGTCTTTGTCTTTCCTCCTCTCGCATTCAGAATTTCTGCACAGGAATGAAGTTTTGCAGTGATCATCATCAGTGTGGACCTCCAAACATTTCCAGCAGGCTCCTAATTTTCGTACTGCATCTTTCTTCTCTGTGAGATTAAGCACACGGAATTGTTTACAGAAGTACAGCTTCTTCCTGTGTTTGATATCTCCACAGATGACACACCCTGAGAGACGGCTGCTTAACTGGTTTGTAGTTCTAGTTCTTGCTTGCCTTTGCTCAGATCGAATTTCTTTTCTTGGTAAATCCTCATCCCTCAGTTGATCTAGCTGTTCATAGATGCTTTCTTGACTCTTGAGAAAGGCCAGAAGATTGTCAAAGCGCTTCTCTGGTTTAGTATTTATCTTCTCAGCTGCGTAGAGAAGCCATTCTTTCTTCAAAACATCAGGAAGTTTACTTTCAATAGATTTTGTCATTAGGGGGTTCTTCAAAGCACCACTGTCACCAAGTTCATTTAGGTCTTCAAGGGCTTTCTCAACAGTTTGGATTAGTTCAACAATTTTCTTTGGCTGATGACTCCTGACAGGTGAAAGACTCTGGAGTTCCTCAACTATTTCGATTGCAATAGCTGTTTGGTTTCCGAACCTGTTTTCCAGTACACGAAATATGTCGTCTGCTGTGTTGTAGGTTAATAGTCGGAGGTCTTTCATCATCTTCTCATCCAAACTGTCGATGAGCTGGAATTTTTTGACTTCCCTTGACCCGGTGGGTTCTCCTTGTCTCTGAAGAGCCTCCCAGTCTCTTTTCCAACGATGAAAGTCTCGTCTGTTGCCAGTAAACTTGGGGAGGGAGATTGGCTTCAGTCTAATGGCTGATGTTGGATAGGTGATGGGAGCTCCACTTCCCACATTTCCAGCATCTTCCTTAGCTTTTACTTCAATGAACTCTGCTTTTCTGGACATTAACTTTGGAACAATTTGCTCAAGCTCTCTCACACGCATCTGAAAGTCACTCTGCTCAGCCGAAGGGGCCCAGCACTTCCATTTTGTATACAACTCCTTTGCCTTCTTCACCAGTATTTCCATGTAGTCGAACATGAAGTCAAAGGCCTCTTTATTTCCACCAGGTTTAAAGGACATTACACTCTCTACTTTCTCCTCTGCAGCTTTTACTGCCATTTTCAGTTCCTCTTCACCAAAATTTGCCCAGAGCGTCTTCTGGACAAGGTCCTTCAGATCTTTCAATTTCATTTCACACTCACTTTCAGTTTTCTCAATATCAGTCCTTTGCAACTCACTTAACTCTGGGACCGTTTCAGAATCCTCTTCTAGTTTTGCCTCTGCAAGATACTGAGCTTCCACATCTTCATTGGCTTCCATAACTTTGTTAGCCTCAATTATGAGTTTCTTGAAACTGTCTCTGAGGTCCTCTTCTGGCATTATGGTGTGCATCCGGACAACGTTATTGGAAAGTCGGGAGAATAACCTCGTTGCAGATGTTCTATTACTTTTAAGCTGCTCCAATGACTTTGTCTCAGCCATTTTGCTTTTTAACAGATTTTCCGCTCCAGCCCGTTAGGCGGTTTTTCACTGTCAAGTGGTTTTCAGTTTTTAATCTGCAGTTTCCCCCCACTTGAAAGGGTAGCTTGCTTTAGAAGATTTTGGACTGGACTTCACTCAATGACCAAGAATCAATCCTTTCTTTTCTTTTATTTGAAAGTTTGTTGAGGTCAAAACAGGTGAAAAACCTAAGAGTACAAACAAGAAATATTCAAGATAATGTAACTCAATAAGCCTACATCACTTAACACATTCCCAAAATTAAATCCTTTTCAAACTAAAATTTACCCTTGCAATTAAGTATAACACATCCACATATGTGACACCCAAATTCAATTAAAACACATCCACATATGTGACACCCAAATACAATTGAACATATTTTAAATGTTTTTCAGTGATAAACTTTAGTTTAGTTTAGTTCCCCAGTGATACACTTTGGCAGCTCTAAGCTCCCTTAAATGTACAAAATCACATTTAACAAACTACCTTTAGCTTCCACCTTTCATAATAATACACACTTTAACTGCCCTTTAACATATCATTTGCAATTTGAACGTTGTCACAAGTTTAACAAATTACATTTTTAACCTGAATATAAACATTTTGACATGTTAGTCCACAGCTCCAAATACAATATAATTTAAAGCTCACCGGCTCCTTCTTCCTCCTTTTTTTTCCTTTTTCTTGAAACAAGCCTTAGTTCTGCAATATTTTCTTAAGTAAAACTTCTCCCAGCACTTCTCTCCCACATTGTTTGCCTTCTGCTGCCCTGTGAGTGAACACCTTCAAACAAATCATCAAATCATCTGCACCTGTAGCAAAACAGTCTGCTGCCCCCTGGCTGGGAGACACCTCAAACCCACAACCTGTGAGAGATGGGCGGGGCCTGGAGCCTGAGTCTGGAGCTCAGCTCAACACCTCCCACTCGATCTTCCCACGTAAACCACTGGAAAGATCGTATACACTTGCTCACAGTCACAAACTCCCTGCCTGCTCTTCTACAGCCAGCAGGACCACCAACCGTCGGACGTCCCTGTGAAGGATTGTGGATTGAGTGTCTCACTGACTGCTGGATGCAGGTTGTTTGGCTGCAGGATGCTTGGCTGCAGGATGCTTGGCTGCAGGCCTCACCTCTGGGGCACAGGAGTTTGTCACGACTCCAACTTTCACATCCCGCACGATGCCTTTGGAGTCTGGGTTGACACTGATGACTCTCCCAAACTGCCTCCCACTTTGGGGTTCTCACGGTCCTCTTCTGACCAACAAAACATTTTGCAGCCCGCCAGACCTGGGCAATCGTTTGGGTCAGCCGAGTCAAACTGCTGAAATGTCGCACATTCAGCAGGTTCTGGATTGCAGCACCTGCAGGTGGCCTTCGAAGCTCCAGGTCTGGTGGTTCTTTCTTTACCTGAGCCCTTGAGAGTGCAGCAACGAATGATTTCTCCTGCATCTTTCCAACAGACTCTCTTGCCGTTGATGAAACATCCTTAGCAGATTTAATTGGCCACTCATCAGTTGGTAGACTAAGAAAATTTGGGCCTCGCTGCCACTCAGAATTTTCTTCCAAGTCTTTTTTTCTCTTTCTCTTTGAGAAGTTTATCCCAACCATGACATGGACCTTGTCATCTTCCAGGGTGTAGCCAAGGCCAAGAGCTTTGTTGTCTTCCATTTTGAGCTGATTTGGTAGGATTATAGACTTTGGAGTAGTCTCTTGGTCCTGCTTTCCAGCAGACTGTTTTCCACTTTGACCAGAGAAGATCCATGGCTTTAATTCAAACCCACCTGCTCGCAGGATCTCTTCCACATTTTTTGTGATGAGTTTAAGCTGGTTCAAGTTGTTATGAGAGGTCAAGAAGTCATCAACATAGCTATGTTCTTCTATTACTTGACGCTCCTCCACAAAATGGCTGAACTGGGGGAGATTAGCTGTCTCTTTCAGGGCAAGTTGAGCAATACAACCTGCTGGCTTATCTCCAATGTTGACTCTTGTTATTGCAAATTCACCAAGCTCCTCCTCCTCAGAGTCACGCCACAGGAACCTATGCAGATGCACCTCTCGGTCCTCAAGCCACACTGTATTGTACATCCTCCGTATGTCCCCCAGAGCAGCAAAAGTTCCCGTTCGGAATTTGAAGAGCACAGCACAGATTGGGTTGAGGACATCTGGGCCTTTAAACAGGAGATCATTTAAACTCACCCCTTTGCACTTTTGACTGCTGTTCCAGACCAACCTTACTGGAGTTGTGACAGAGTGTGGGTTGGGTGCGATGAGGTGACTGATATACCATACTGGACCAGTCCATACATCCAAGATGTCTCTAGACAACTTTATTGCAGCTCGGCGCGCAACCATTTCATGAACTTGATCAGTATATGCAGCTTTCCACTCTGGCTGCCTAGCCAGCTGCTTCTCAGTCCTCAAGAATGTGGCTTCGACTGCACTCCTGTTGTTAGGTAATGTGGCTGGATCCTCTACCCAGGGATATTTGGCATGCCAATGAGGTTTTTCGCTATGGTCATCAGCAACTATATATGTGAGCCCACTTTTTACCACTTCCAGCTCCCTTTCTTCAGCGAGTGTCATTTCTTTGCCACCTGGCTGGCAGTTTCCACAGCGACAGGCTCCACATCTCGGAACACAGCCAGCACCAATACTATCCCATTTCCACCACTTGAGGAAACTGGATGTAGTAGCACAACTGGATTCCTGAGTTCGGACAGCAGTCTTGATTTGCTGTGGGGGATGACTGGGGGCTACACAGATGCGTTCTTCATACCTCACAGCAGCAGCTCTCATAGACCTTGCGAAGTGTGTTCTTGATGTATGAACTGATACAGTGACCTCCTCAAACAGCTCAGGATGGGTGCCAGCAATTGTCTTTCCCATTGGTCCATCCCACAGCACAAGATCTCCAACAGTACATACTTTCTGTGGAACCAGCTGGCCTTCTTTGTGGCTTATAAGGAGGTGGATTTCTTTTGGCCTTACCAGGTCACTGAGTGGGATGCCTGGGAAGAACCTTTGCAGCTTTTTTGCGGACACATGTCTATGGACATCTGCAATTTTTTCCAGGCCATAACAAACCAGCTGATGGGACTTGAAAGAGCCTCTTGAGTTGCGGACACGGATTTTCAGGAGGTACCGCTTTGTTTCAACAAAGACTTTCATTCCTCCTACACCTTGGACCACAAGTGTGACGTCTTCACTTCTGAGGTTAAGTCGACCTGCTGCCTCATGAGTAATATAATTAGTGTCAGAAGCTAGATCGATCAGGGTCCCAATTTTTTGTCCATCATTAGCTCTGACCTCCAGAAGCATCATTATAACAGGCCACTCCATTAGCCCATTTTCTGCCAGAAGACTTGAGTGACTTTTTGCAACATGGGAGGTTGATGCTGTGTTACAGAATACATCTTGACATTGTTGGGCCAGTTCCGGTGAAAGCTTTTTAAGGAACCCTTCTTGGGCTTCAGTGTAATCCCTCATGTTACCACCTCCCACTGTGCCACTCCTGCTCCTCCTTTGGCCTGTACTACTTTTAGATGTTTCAGCATTTGGACACAGATAATAATGATGGTCTTTGTCTTTCCTCCTCTCGCATTCAGAATTTCTGCACAGGAATGAAGTTTTGCAGTGATCATCATCAGTGTGGACCTCCAAACATTTCCAGCAGGCTCCTAATTTTCGTACTGCATCTTTCTTCTCTGTGAGATTAAGCACACGGAATTGTTTACAGAAGTACAGCTTCTTCCTGTGTTTGATATCTCCACAGATGACACACCCTGAGAGACGGCTGCTTAACTGGTTTGTAGTTCTAGTTCTTGCTTGCCTTTGCTCAGATCGAATTTCTTTTCTTGGTAAATCCTCATCCCTCAGTTGATCTAGCTGTTCATAGATGCTTTCTTGACTCTTGAGAAAGGCCAGAAGATTGTCAAAGCGCTTCTCTGGTTTAGTATTTATCTTCTCAGCTGCGTAGAGAAGCCATTCTTTCTTCAAAACATCAGGAAGTTTACTTTCAATAGATTTTGTCATTAGGGGGTTCTTCAAAGCACCACTGTCACCAAGTTCATTTAGGTCTTCAAGGGCTTTCTCAACAGTTTGGATTAGTTCAACAATTTTCTTTGGCTGATGACTTCTGACAGGTGGAAGACTCTGGAGTTCCTCAACTATTTCGATTGCAATAGCTGTTTGGTTTCCGAACCTGTTTTCCAGTACACGAAATATGTCGTCTGCTGTGTTGTAGGTTAATAGTCGGAGGTCTTTCATCATCTTCTCATCCAAACTGTCGATGAGCTGGAATTTTTTGACTTCCCTTGACCCGGTGGGTTCTCCTTGTCTCTGAAGAGCCTCCCAGTCTCTTTTCCAACGATGAAAGTCTCGTCTGTTGCCAGTAAACTTGGGGAGGGAGGTTGGCTTCAGTCTAATGGCTGATGTTGGATAGGTGATGGGAGCTCCACTTCCCACATTTCCAGCATCTTCCTTAGCTTTTGCTTCAATGAACTCTGCTTTTCTGGACATTAACTTTGGAACAATTTGCTCAAGCTCTCTCACACGCATCTGAAAGTCACTCTGCTCAGCCGAAGGGGCCCAGCACTTCCATTTTGTATACAACTCCTTTGCCTTCTTCACCAGTATTTCCATGTAGTCGAACATGAAGTCAAAGGCCTCTTTATTTCCACCAGGTTTAAAGGACATTACACTCTCTACTTTCTCCTCTGCAGCTTTTACTGCCATTTTCAGTTCCTCTTCACCAAAATTTGCCCAGAGCGTCTTCTGGACAAGGTCCTTCAGATCTTTCAATTTCATTTCACACTCACTTTCAGTTTTCTCAATATCAGTCCTTTGCAACTCACTTAACTCTGGGACCGTTTCAGAATCCTCTTCTAGTTTTGCCTCTGCAAGATACTGAGCTTCCACATCTTCATTGGCTTCCATAACTTTGTTAGCCTCAATTATGAGTTTCTTGAAACTGTCTCTGAGGTCCTCTTCTGGCATTATGGTGTGCATCCGGACAACGTTATTGGCAAGTCGGGAGAATAACCTCTTTGCAGATGTTCTGTTACTTTTAAGCTGCTCCAATGACTTTGTGTCAGCCATTTTGCTTTTTAACAGATTTTCTGCTCCAGCCCTTTTGGCGGTTTTTCACTGTCAAGTGGTTTTCAGTTTTTAATCTGCAGTTTCCCCCCACTTGAAAGGGTAGCTTGCTTTAGAAGATTTTGGACTGGACTTCACTCAATGACCAAGAATCAATCCTTTCTTTTCTTTTATTTGAAAGTTTGTTGAGGTCAAAACAGGTGAAAAACCTAAGAGTACAAACAAGAAATATTCAAGATAATGTAACTCAATAAGCCTACATCACTTAACACATTCCCAAAATTAAATCCTTTTCAAACTAAAATTTACCCTTGCAATTAAGTATAACACATCCACATATGTGACACCCAAATTCAATTAAAACACATCCACATATGTGACACCCAAATACAATTGAACATATTTTAAATGTTTTTCAGTGATAAACTTTAGTTTAGTTTAGTTCCCCAGTGATACACTTTGGCAGCTCTAAGCTCCCTTAAATGTACAAAATCACATTTAACAAACTACCTTTAGCTTCCACCTTTCATAATAATACACACTTTAACTGCCCTTTAACATATCATTTGCAATTTGAACTTTGTCACAAGTTTAACAAATTACATTTTTAACCTGAATATAAACATTTTGACATGTTAGTCCACAGTTCCAAATACAATATAGTTTAAAGCTCACCGGCTCCTTCTTCCTCCTTTTTCATGAAACAAGCCTTAGTTCTGCAATATTTCTTAAGTAAAACTTCTCCCAGCACTTCTCTCCCACATTGTTTGCCTTCTGCTGCCCTGTGAGTGAACACCTTCAAACAAATCATCAAATCATCTGCACCTGTAGCAAAACAGTCTGCTGCCCCCTGGCTGGGAGACACCTCAAACCCACAACCTGTGAGAGATGGGCAGGGCCTGGAGCCTGAGTCTGGAGCTCAGCTCAACATTGTCGGTCCGTGAAAGGTGGGTACACTTGTTTCGAAGAAAACCGACACAGATTTCCTCAACAATAATGAATATTTATTAAAGAAGTCTTGTGACAGAAAAAGGAAAAAACACATACAGTTGTACAAATCACCTCATATGTACATGTTCAACACACACACAAGTTTCCTGCTAAGATTTAAGTGTCTGTTTAATCTCGCCACAGTAAAACTTAAAATACCCACAAGCTTAGACATTGACGTGTAACAAATTACAGTATTTTCTCACCTTTGACACTTTGAACAGGGGAGCCGCTCTGTTCTCGGCGAGAGAAAGTCATCAATGTACACCGGTAATTAGTAATTAGTAACACTTTTTGTACATTTTTTATTCAGTGCCTGATTCTTCTAATAAATTTCTAATGTCACCTGTTGACCAATTTGTAATCCTAATTTCTGGGCTTGACCTGTTTAATTCATCAAAACCCTGCAAACTTCAAGCTCAAACAACCTGCCTCTTCCCTTTTTTTCTGCTTCACTGTTCTGACCCTAATGACCTCATTCTCCCTCTTCCCAAACGCTCCACATATCTATCAACCTCCTCAGAGCTGACGTTTCCTCCCTGTTCTGCAATTTTTCCTCCACTACTCCGTTCTCTGCATCTCTATTTTCCACCTTTTCAGTTCAACATTCCATGCATAACTTTCACTTTCACACACATCTTAGCTCCCTCCAAACGGTTCTGCTCCTTTCCCTTAAGCGAGCAGCTCAACTGGGAAAAAAAAACAAAAAACCTCAGTGCTCTCTAAACAACTCCCCCAGAGCACCACCAGCACTTCGCAAACCCTCCATTCGCTCACACACATTACAGATGAGACACATTCTTCCTCAATTTCACTATAGCTGACCACCTCAGCTCCCACAATACCCTCGCACAAATGCGTCGCTGCACCTCTCTCATGTCATGTGCACCTTGACGCTTTCTTTCCTTCAAGCTGCACGTTTTTCTTTCTTTTCTCACGCAGCTGCACCGACACACACACGAGCTTCGTTAGCTGTCAAATAAAGATAACTCACCACCAGTCCTTAACTGATAAAGCTATCAAAATAAATCACCTAACTCATTCAGGGCTTAATGAACTGTTTCAAAACTCCCTCAGACAAAAACTCACAAGGGTTTGCATCCTGGTAAAAATACTTTTGTTACTTTTCAGAAAACAACAAACTCACAAGGGTTTGCACCCTGGTAAAAATACTTTTGTTTCAGCGAATAAATCACCTGACTACTTCAGAGCTTATTCAAAACTTCCTCAGCTCTTTTTCCCTTTAAAGGCTGCTTGCTTCGGTAACTTTACACATCTCTGTTTTCTGAACACAGACTTTCAGAGCGTACTCCAAAAACGCTGGTCAAAAAACAGGACATAAAATTGCTGATAGGGAACCACACCTCTGATCAGCTCCTCCGCTTCCAAGACTCTTCAACTCTGCACACTGGTAGGAACAAAACACAGGGACTTCACACCCCGTTTTCCACCAAAAACACGAGAATCAACCAACTGCCGAACAGAAGAGGTTGCTAACGGCTTATTAACGTTAGCAACAGAGCTAAGTAGCTAGCCAAACACTCTCACACATTACATTAAAACAAGAGAACTAATATGTGACACAAAACAAACTAAACATATACAATCAGTGCTTAACTGATAAAGCTATCAAAATAAACCACCTAACTCATTCAGGGCTTAATGAACTGTTTCAAAACTCCCTCAGACAAAAACTCACAAGGGTTTGCATCCTGGTAAAAATACTTTTGTTACTTTTCAGAAAACAACAAACTCACAAGGGTTTGCACCCTGGTAAAAATACTTTTGTTTCAGCGAATAAATCACCTGACTACTTCAGAGCTTATTCAAAACTTCCTCAGCTCTTTTTCCCTTTAAAGGCTGCTTGCTTCGGTAACTTTACACATCTCTGTTTTCTGAACACAGACTTTCAGAGCGTACTCCAAAAACGCTGGTCAAAAAACAGGACATAAAATTGCTGATAGGGAACCACACCTCTGATCAGCTCCTCCGCTTCCAAGACTCTTCAACTCTGCACACTGGTAGGAACAAAACACAGGGACTTCACACCCCGTTTTCCACCAAAAACACGAGAATCAACATCTCTGTTTTCTAAACACAGACTTTCAGAGCGTCCTCCAAAAACGCTGGTCAAAAAACAGGACATAAAATTTCTGATAGGGAATCACACCTCTGATCAGCTCCTCCGCTTCCAAGACTCTTCACCTCTGCACACTGGTAGGAAAAAAACACAGGGACTTCACACCCCGTTTTCCAACACAAACACGAGAATCACACTCGTGACATACGGGCATCACACCCGTTACACAAAACTGAACCGGGACTGCACCTCCCTTTCCCAAACATAAGACACACTTTTTCCTTTTTTTTCTTCTAAACAAACAAGTGTGTATCCTTTCATCTTGTCTTTTTAAGCACCTTGGAATGTGCTTTACAAATAAAGATAAAATATCCCATCCTGGTCGCCAAATGCTTTATGAAATAATTGATCAACCCAAATGGTTAATGTTTTATCATCTTTGTCGGTCCGTGAAAGGTGGGCACACTTGTTTAGAAGAAAACAGACACAGATTTCCTCAACAATAATGAATATTTATTAAAGAAGTCTTGTGACAGAAAAAGGAAAAAACACATACAGTTGTACAAATCACCTCAGATGTACATGTTCAACACACACACAAGTTTCCTGCTAAGATTTAAAAGTGTCTGTTTAATCTCGCCACAGTAAAACTTAAAATACCCACAAGCTTAGACATTGACGTGTAACAAATTACAGTATTTTCTCACCTTTGACACTTTGAACAGGGGAGCCGCTCTGTTCTCGGCGAGAGAAAGTCATCAATGTACACCGGGCGTTTGGATCAAAAACCCACGGTAGACTCCGAATTGTTTATCCGAGCGCTTCTCTATTTATACCGTTGTGAGTACATGACTTAATTCACTCCCATCAAACATGTTTTTAATCAAACTTTGTTTTTCAAGACAGTACCAGGCACTGCCAAAAGCTTTCTGTTTCATCTATATCTATCTATCTATGTCAGTTTGCCCTTAAATGCTGAGCTGTGCTCATCAACATAACTCCCTTTCAGAAGAACTGCAGAGGTTGACTCTGCAGCACATGTGGTGAAAATCGTAAGCATATGTGCTGATCTCACCATATGTGGTGAAATGCCTTCAGCACCAGTGGTGATGTGGGTTTTAGATGACTTTCTCTTCATTTACAATACAAACAAACACTTGTACATGTGCAATGGGATGTTTAGGCTTGCATATTAATCATAATCCCATTCATATTTTACAATATCATCACATGTGCTCCCCGGGAGTCTCTTTACCTGTAAGCTTTATAAAATCAAAATGTGCATGCAAGGGACCTCTTACCTTTCAGTCTTCAAAATCCATTAGAATCCCCATCATAAATTCTAATGGCACACATTAAATTTGTGGAATCATCATATTCATAATTATCAGCACATATGGTGATTTCCCCAGCTTGGTTGTGGAGTAAACCGCACATGTGAGCTTTATAAAATCAAAATGTGCATGCAAGGGACCTCTTACCTTTCAGTCTTCAAAATCCATTAGAATCCCCATCATAAGTCTTAATGGCACACATTAATTATGTGGAATCATCATATTTCATAATTATCAGCACATATGGTGATTTCCCCAGCTTGGTTGGGGACTTCCCCAGCTTGGTTCGGTAGTAAGCAGCACATGTGGTGATTTCCCAGGACTTGGTCAGTTTTTGATGTTTTCTCAGAGGAAAGGTTTGCCTCTGAGAAAACATCAAAACATCAACTTTGTCCTACCGTTAACTTGGTCAAAAATGGAGCTACGGCTGACAGCTTGACACTTTTTAGCATTGCCAGACCGAGAGCTTTCCAATGGTGTCATCAAAATTCCTGTAGCTCAAAGATTGACCGAGTTACGGTGGTTCAAAAGTTGATAAATGGCATTATGTTACACACTTGTTCAACAGGTCATAACTCAGTCAGAAATCGAGCTACGGTTTGCAGATTGACATTTTTCTGGATCGCGAGATCGAGAGCTTTCCGATGGTATGCTCGAAATCCCTGTAGCTCAAAGTACCGATTTACTAGCTGAAATCATAAAATGAAGAAGGAAAGTGGTCTTGGAGGGTTAGTCTCTAAGGTCACCTTGACATAAAATGTCATACCCGGACCAAATTTTTTTTATGATGGATTTTGATTCGGCTTGTTGAGATAATT
>JBBPBX010058666.1:3245-14354 GCA_038048925.1 Garcialebias charrua | reverse complement strand
TCATAAAGGATGCGAATTTTTTTTTTTTTTTTATATATATATACAGTATTTTCTGGTGTATAGGTCGCACCTGTGTATAGGTCGCATTGTCCAATTATCACCAATACACAGAAAAAATCCCTAGATAGGTCGCACCTGTGTATAGGTCGCACCTACGTTTAGCTCTGCTGCAAATGTCTGCCACAGGAGTGCACAGCAAGGCTTTTAAGAAGATTAACACTTAAAAACAAGTATTTGTTTGATAAAAATTATAGCAAATATATGTCTGAGCTGAACTTTTCCTTAATAAATGAACGTAATTGTGAAATGAGCTGGATTTAAAAATTTGTTTTGCCGAAAGTGATAACAAGCCATATATAGGTCGCACCTGTGTATAGGTCGTTGGCCTTGAAAAAACCATAAAAAGGTGCGACCTATACACCGGAAAATACGGTAAATAGATTTTTCTCTGTTCAAGACTGCTCTGAAAACACATCTCTTTAGACTCGCTTATCCTTAACTTTACTAAATGTATTTTATATAATTTTGTATTTTATATTCTTTATGTATTTTATATTCTTTATGTATTTTATATTTCAATTTATTATCTTGATCTGCACTGTGCTTGTTGTTTGTTTTTACACAATCTCTGTGATATGTTTCTTGCTGTGAAGTGTCCTTGGGTGTCCTGAAAGGCGCTTTTAAATAAAATTATTATTATTATAGATAGATAGATAGATAGATAGATAGATAGATAGATAGATAGATAGATAGATAGATAGATAGATAGATAGATAGATAGATAGATAGATAGATAGATAGATAGATAGATAGATAGATAGATAGATAGATAGATAGATAGATAGATAGATAGATAGATAGATAGATAGATAGATAGATAGATAGATAGATAGATAGATAGATAGATAGATAGATAGATAGATAGATAGATAGATAGATAGATAGATAGATAGATAGATAGATAGATAGATAGATAGATAGATAGATAGATAGATAGATAGATAGATAGATAGATAGATAGATAGATAGATAGATAGATAGATAGATAGATAGATAGATAGATAGATAGATAGATAGATAGATAGAAATAAAAATGCTGTGGGACGCGTTCCAATATGAATGTTTACATCATCACTTCCACCCACTTCCTTTAATATTGAAGTCTAAAGGTAAGTTGTTCAACCTTTTTTTTTTCTAAAGTTGACTCTGAATAATATCTGTCCATCATGTAGCTGTAAAGCTAAAAGTTGCTTGAGGAGACAATTGCTTCTGCATGATGTGCCATGTGATGCTGTGGATCCATCATATTGCTCCCCCCAGCTCACTGACTACCCCATTAACTGCTGTCAGATAGGTCACATAATTCAGAAGCAACGGCCATTTGACACTCCAGTCTGATCCATAATTTCCCAAGACAGGCTTTAAGAGCATGTGTCTGGAGCAAGGCTGCCCATGGCTGCAGCATTTTGTTACAGACTTTTGACTGACTGATAGACACCCTATTCATTTCTCTCTGTCTCTGTCTGGATTATTTGAGTCTGTCATGTCTGTTCTTACTGGAGCACTTGATAATAACGTTAAATAAGACCTCAGTAGAACAAAGTTCCCATCAACAAATAAGTGGATCACTATTTAACTGTTGTTCATTTGTTCTACTCCCAAACTGCTGATGATCCACGAAACATCAAGACTGAAGTAGTTCTGGGAACATTTTCACACTCAACATTTGGCTGAAAAAGTCAAATTTACCTGAATGTTTAACTAGCTGGATACATGTTATTAACATCAAACGTAATTTTTTTCCCACTTATTTATGGTCGAGTAAAATAAGTTAAATTCAGAAAACAATGATTGTAAAGCTGTAAAATTGATTTTAAGAGTAACCTTTTCATGTACTGTGATTTATTCTTGTTCGATTGATACCTAGCATAAAAAAATACCATATACCGGTACTATAAATATGTAATGAAAGGTTAAAATTAATTCTAAGGGTTTTCACACTTTAAGCTGTGTTAGTTGGCAGGACCATTTTTGTCTATCTTAGTCCTCAGCAGCAGTTTAAAATAAATGCACTATGGTGTCCCTCAAGATTCAATTCTAGGCAGTGTTTTTTTTTCCTTGTTGACGCTGCCTTTGAGGTCACTCTTAAATTAATATAACATTGCCTTCCACTACTTTGTATGCAACATTCAAATAGTCAAACCTTCTTCAAGATGACATCATAACTCTGCAAAACTAAAGAATGTTAAAGTATGGATGGAACTGAATTTCCTAAATTAAAGTGTTAATATGACAGAGATTATGATATTTTGTAAAAACCAATCCCCCTGATATAGTTAATGTTCTCAGTCTGCTGGCTTCTTACCACTGTCCCTTTGTTAGAAAGTTAGGAGGGATTTTTGATGGTTCTTTAAGTTAGACATACATATTTTTTACTAGTTAAAACAAATTATTTATCTGAGGATGCTTGTTAAACTAAAACGAAAAAGCGAAAACCCTCTTTGACATGTATTACAGCTTGTAACTCCTTTTTGAATTGTTGAATGGGAGTTTTAGAAATTTTCTCTGAAAAAAAACTTTCTTCTTCTTTGAAATTTTTTGTGTATTTTGCTCTTCTCTTTTGCAATACATCCACCGATGTTGCCAATTTTAAGGTCTGGAGTGTGTAAAATTCACGACAGACCATTAAAATGACTCAACCCTGCATTAGATGTTGATGATTATGCTACAGACTGAGCATCAATACCCATCATTTTTCAAATTTTTTTCCCCTCTTGAATAGAGGAAGATTTTGCATTTGAATTCATTCTCTCCTAAATATGGCCCATGCAAACAGCTGCGACTCACACTCAAATTATAATCAATCTGCTCTCAAGCTTAAAAGGTGAAGAGCTTTCCTTTGCATAAAATGTTCAACAAGTACTTTTAGTGCAACCCCCCACACCCGAAATTTACTTTAAGTAGGCTTGTTAAGATGCTCTCTTTTGTAAAATATTTTACCAGTTTGTGTTAAGTCAAAGTCAAAGTCAAAGTCAACTTTATTGTCAGAACTGCAATATGTACAGGACATACACAGACTTGAAATTTCGTTTCTCTCAGTCCCTCGGTGCAACAGTAACTATTTAAACATTGAAACACTGAAACAGATAATAATAGACATAAGCATAAAATAGTAAAACTGTGACACTGTCCTGAGTTTTTGCATAATGGTATAAGAGTATAAAAATTTACACCAACTCTAAAGCTAAAACTAAAACACTAAACATTTAATGAACATACTGTCCTGAGTTTTTGCATACTAGTATAAAAAAAGTATAAAAAGTATAACTATAAAATAAACTAAAGGTTCTAGCATTGACATTTGCAAAGTGGCAAAGCAGCATATGAGTTAATGTACACAGTATATGTATGAGGTAGTAGTTGATGTTGTTATAGAGGCAAAAGTGGCATATGCAGTAAGGCACATTGGGCATCCTTAAATAAGGCTGGTCAGAGAATACTGTATATGTATCAGCAGTGGTGTAGATATAAAAGTAGTGTAAATGTAAACAGTAGTAATAAATGTAAGCAGTAGTAATAAATGTAAACAGTATTAATAAATGTAAACATTGAATGTAACCAGTAGTATGTAAACAGAGAATGTAAACAGTATTATGACTATAGGCAGTGATGTAATACAAACATTAGTGCAAATATGAGAAGTAGTGCAAACTGAATGAGCACATGACCGAGAGTTTAGTGAATAACCCGTTTGATGACACAGAGTCCAGTGTTAAAATCTTTGTGTTGTGTGGTAATGTGTGAGAAAGTTTTTAGTGTTAAGGCAGTTCAAATGGGAGGGGGGGCAGAGCAGGCAGAGTGTTTAGCATCCTGACTGCCTGATGAACAGAGCTGTCAGAGCTGTTAGCTGACATTTCTTGATCAAGTTTCTCATTTGCAAGTACCTGAATTATTTTTTTGCCATATTTGCTAAACTTTTTCCATCATAAGCTTATTACAGTACAGTATTCAGATGTTTTGTTATCACCTTCTGTCAAAGGCAATGGTTAATCCTGTTTTTGCTCGCGTCAGTACATGTGTGTGTTCATTAGTCTGAACCACTGAACAGATTTTAACGAAAGCTATTACAGATTAAATGTTTACTGAGCTTTGCTCATCTGTTGTTTTCTTACCATGACCTTACAAAAACCACTTCATCCATCCAACCATTTTCTTTACCTGCTTTTTCCTTTTGGGGGGTCACAGAGAGCTGGTGCAGCCATTGTTCAAAAGGTGTGGTACACCCTGGACAGGTCTGAAGTCCCAAAAGCCATCCAACAAAGTAACTTCTATATAAAATCATGAGATGTTCAAATGTTTTGCAAGATGCAACTTTCTTGTCCTTTTTCCAAAATTACACAAAGCAACATACTAATTTTAAAGTTTTTTTTTTAATATGTTGAAAAAAATTGGTCATTTTAGAGATCAGTTCAACAGACACACAAATCATAAGAAGCTCTTTGGCAAGCACTTTTATTTAATTTTAAAAAATTTCCTAATGAGACATTATGATTTACTTCTTGTCTTATAACTGGTACTTGCCCCAGTCGCCATAATTCTTTTTTTTTTCACTTTGTAAGTGAAATGAAGTTTTTGGGTGTCATCATTGATGACAAACTGACGTGGAAACATCACATAAATTCTGTTAGGACAAAGATAGCTAGATCTATTGCCATTCTGTACAAAGTCAGGAACCTGTTGAATGATAAAGCTCTGTACTTGTTGTACAACACAATTATTGTTCCACATATAATTTATTGTATTGATATCTGGGGTAAAGCATGTAAAACATTTACGGAACCTGTTTTTTTGTTACAGAAAAGAGCTATAAGAATAATTAATAGAAAAATTATTGTCACCCATCAAGCACATTATTTCACCAATTGAAGTTATTAAAGTTCCATGACTTGGTGGATAATAATATCTTGTCAGTCATATAGAGCTCATAAAAATGAACTTCCATTGAACATCCAAATACTTTTTGTTAAACGTCACAGCTGTTATAATCTTAAGGGAACAGATATTTTTGTTAAACCGAAATATAGAACCAGTTCGAGGGGTCGGTCAACCTCAGTTCAGGGAATTGGTTTGTGGAACGATTTGGATACTGTACTGTAATTAAAAATGCAAAATCATTGTCTACATTCAAGAATATGATCAAAACCAAATTATTACAAATATATATATATGAAACAGTATTTTGCGTGTTATTTTGTAGTTCGATGATTATATGAGTTGTTCTTTTTCATTCTGTTACTTGTTGATGATTTTTTTTTGTTTGAATTGACTATTTGAAAAAGGGGGCAGATATAATAGGATTTTCTCTTCATTCTGCTACTCTTCATTTTATATCTTTATATTGAATAGTCACATGTGTGATTGTTTTGTGTTATATTTTAAAATGAATAAACTTATAAAAATAAAAATAAAAAACATCCTACACACAAAAAGTAAATCATAAAATCTTATTTGCAGGGAGTCTTACACACATTGCATATGTGCAAATTTGCCGGAAATAATAACCATGACAATAACATTAGTATTGTAAGGATGGCTCCATCCTATTGGTCTTGTCTGTTCTCCTTGTGATGTTTTCCTGTTAGTCAGTTCCTGATCCGTTAGTTTTATTAGTTTCCCTTCTAGTTTAGTCTCCATGTTTACTTACTCTTAGTTTAACCTCCAGTTCTCCCAATTTACTTTCCATGTTTCAGGTTTAGTTTCCCGGTCCTGCTCTGTGTCTCTAGTTAATTGTCCCCAGGTGTTTGTGATTGCGTCCTGTCTTGTCTGTGTATATATACTCTGCCTGTGAGTCTGTCCTTTGTCTGCGCATCGTCTGGTAAATCCCGTATGTCTCTCGCTACAGCCCATGTAAGTGTTTTTGCTGCCACAAAAGTTTTTTCGTTTATAGTTATTAAAGTATTTATTTTTATAACTTCTTGCCCCCTGCGTTTCCGTCTGCACCACTGGGTTTAAACACGCTCTCTGAGTGAATCCTGACAAGTATCACATGAAAATGTGAAGAAATAGCCCACTGTAGTGATGGAAGGTGTTTGGCTAACGAGAAGCCGGCTAAATTATCACTATTCAAAGTATGTCAACCAAACTCTCCTCCGTTTGAATGTAATTACAATAATTTCTGCTAAAGACAGTCCTAGTGCTGAAGCTATTTTTCCCCCTGACAGAGAAATAATCAGTATTAAGTGGTTTCTCGCTCACAAACAATCCAATAGTTAAGTTCAGGATGGAACAGCGGCGCTGACAAGCAGTTGGCCTCAGTTATTAAAGTCCGCTCCGGAAGGCAGTTAAATAGGCAACGACACAAAGAGACTGTGTCATCACCACCACCCCGATGGAGGCTGTGAGTGTATTTAAATGTGTTTGCTCTGCTGTTAATGCAGGCTGAGAGGGTGCATCCTTCTGCATGCATGTGTGTGTGTGCATGGGAGTGTTTGTTCTCCAGCCTGAGAGGTTGGAAGGTCAGCAAAGCGAACTGGCCTGCTATTGTTTAAAGGAAATCGCATCTCACGCATGACTGTAGGACGATTATTTGGGTTGATGGGACATCAGGGGAAACACGCATGAGTACACAACCGCAGAAGAACAAACACACACGCATACACACAAGAATAAAGACGGCATATGAGACAAGCTGGGAACCGTGCATGACAGGAGGGTGCGTGATGTAAATAACATGTGAAAACCATCAAAATAGCTCCGTCCAACAGTCACCTAGTCTTTTATGACAACTGCTGGCTGCAAATCATGACTTGTCTTGTTCAGAAATCCAAGCTGACAACAGTTCTCTGTGATGCGTTCGTGTGTGCTGACAGTTAAATCTTCATTTCATATTGCCCCAAACTTAAAGACTTAAAGGAGAGAATGTTGATGATGTTGGGAATTTTTAGCATCAACATTTCTGGCATGCGCCTCTTAACATTTTGTGCTTTCATGAATGATCAGCTGCCAGCCAAAGGGTGATGGCAGGTGAAGTGTCATATAGGAAGAAAGGGAATTTGTTTAAGTGTGTCACGGCCAATTTGATCTCTGGAGTTGAACAGCTTGTGTGAATTAATGTTGTTGTTTTGTTTTTTTTTTGGCAGCTTGAGCTGCATCTCACGCAGCTTTTCTTCAAAAGCTTCCTCTTTCTGTGAGGCAGAGCATCAAGGTTAGACGCAAAGCTCAAACTCTGTTAGTCAGAGCTGCAGGCTCCACAGTCTTTAGCCAATAATGATACAGTGCACGTGTATACATGTGGGAAAGACAATCCCCCTGAGATATTTATATACTGCAACCTAAAAAATTCTCAGTTTCATTGAAAGGTAAGAAAATGCATAATTGGAATATGTAGCAGTTTTATGCAAAATTAATTTAATATTTTTATGATGAAAACAGAAAGTTTTTCCTTCCAGAATATTTGAGGTTTTTAATCTTATTTAAAGGTAAAACTTAGAAAAGTAAACATATGACTATATTTTCATGTAAGAAAAGGAAAATAGTGTTTGCCACATTTGCATGCAAATTATAGAGTTACATAAAACAGAGCAATAAACAAAAAAATGTGGGCATATATATATATATATATACATATATATTATATATATACATATATATACATATATACATATATATACATATATACATATATATACATATATACATATATATTATATACATATATATTATATACTTATATAGATTAGATAAATAACTTTATTTGTCCACGCAAGGAAATTAGTTAACTCGGACAGTCTTGGCAGTAGAACCATTATTTAAACAGATCACAGAAAGTTGGACTTTATACGTCTAAACTTACTTACACAACTCTGTTTGGTACAAAACCAATAATACTTCATAAGAAAGGGATTCCTTTTTTTGCCCAGTGTATCTCACTACTGTAAACCACATGTCTAACGAAGTTGAGTCCTCCAGTAGGATTTTCCACATTGAGATCTCAGGTTATAGGCCTTATGGTTTTCTCTTAAATCTTCCCAGAATGCAGTGCAACCACACAGATTCAGTTATAGTTTAGCTCAAAATGTTTTCTTAGAAACAAGCTCTCATTAACGTGTCAAATCTCCTACATAAAACACTCAGAAACACAAAAACTCACGTATGACCATCAGCATCTTTTGTTGCTTCAAGAGGCTTTAACATCTGACTTACAGATTCACGCTGTGACTGTTTGTTTGAGCCTTATTTCAAGTCTGCATTTCTATTTGTCTCTCATTAACTTGGCAGTCAGGGAGCAAGAAACACAAATGTGTGGTTACCATGGTGACCACAAAGGAGCGACAGGCAGCAGATACCATTTATTTTGATCTTGGTTCTCGTTACACTTTTTATACAATTAACATCAAAATGTAAACTTTTTTCTTAGTCTACATTATTACAATCTTTAAAATGTATTCAGAAATGTTTTAGTTGAGGTTTGCTGTTGTTTGAATCAGCTTTTGCAAAAGTTTATTTCTCAACCGTACAAATACCATATTTTTCGCTGAATAAGTCACAGATTTTTGCAGAAATTATCATGCCTGTGACTTATACAGCAAAGCAACAAATTTATGTTTTTTTTCCTTTACAGGTAGTCCCCGACTTACGACAGAGATCCGTTCCTACGCCGCGTCGTAAACCGAATTTCGACGTAAGTCGGAACATACGTACATACTGCACCTTATACGTGCAGTACTGTATTTTACCAAGCACTTAGCCTATCCTAACACAGTGACAAGTACCCTACTTAGTTATCAAAAAACAAATACATTTGGAGCCATAATGAATAGAAAAAAGAGTTAATTTCCTAATGGAAAGCTGGTGGAAGCCGTTTTCCTCCGTCCATCCTATTTGTTTACGACGTAAAACTTGGTCCATCTGCCATATTCCGACGTAAAACCGCTGTCAACCTTGGTCCAGAGCATTTACTTTTCCACTGCTTCGCTGGTTCTGCCTCAGTCCAGTCCGGTCTGCCTCGTGAACCTGGTCCAGAGCGTTTACTATAAGGTATCCCCCGGTATTTTTCCACTGCTCTTGTCAAACTGCCACTGTTTCTGCCGTCAAACCGGAAGTAAAACCGGAACTCGGCTTTTCAAAATAAAAATTTAAATATATATATATATATATATATATATATATATATATATATATATATATATATATATATATATATATATATATATATATATATATATATATATATATATATATATATATATATATATATATATATATTATATATATATATATATATATATATATATATATATATATATATATATATATATATATATATATATATATATATATATATATATATATATATATATATATATATATATATATATATATATATATATATATATATATATATATATATATATATATATATATATATATATATATATATATATATATATATATATATATATATATATATATATATATATATATATATATATATATATATTTTAATGGGAGGTGCGTCGTAACCGTGAAACGTTGTAAGTCAAGGACGTCGTAACCCGAGGACTACCTGTATTTATAACCCAATTTTTGACTGAGATCCGACAGTTTCATTCATTCAGACATGAAAAATATTGAACACTACCATTTTCAATTAATATGGCAAGCCAATGTCTCATTAATAAGTAAAAGTGGCTATTAATGAGGCAATGGCTTGCCATAGCAGTCACCTTCGTCTCGCTCCAGAACCCATGGAGCAAACATCAAATCAGCTGCATTTCGCCGCACCGCCCAGGCGAAATGCAGCTGATTTGACCATTAAAATGCATTTGTTAAGGAGAAGTTAAACTGAGACACCTTCACTGTAATGTTGAGCAAACAAATAATTGTTTTTAAGTGGTTATCTTCTCATATTTCAAAGAAATGGACAGAGAGTTGTCCCTCTGTGCGCTCCTGCGAATCAGCTTTTGAAATACAGCTGATTTGATTGTCAACGTGCATTTATTAAGGAAAAGTTAAACTGAGACACAATAATTTCGAGCAAACAAATAATTGCTTTTAAGTGTTAATCTTCTTAAAGTCTTGTTAAAGTCTTTCCGTGCACGCCCCCATGGCCGCCATTTGGCAGGTATTCGATTTTTGTCACAACACTGGCCCACATTTCCAGGTTGTTAGCAATGACTCATAATAGATGCAACTTAAAACAAAGTGACATATTTATGGTTTTTTCCACTTTATTAGACATATTTAGACTGATGCAACTTGTATGGCGGTGCAACATGTACGGCGGCACTGTATGCCTCATTACTGTTTAAACATCAGTTCTGGGATATTTTCAACATCCATATTGTGCATAAAATGTACTTTGAGTAAATTTGTGTTAGTTCTTAAAGATCTAAATTTGCCCAACAGTTTGGGCACTCAATACTTGACCTCCTCCACCTAAGGCAAAGACACACGTCACCCCTCATCCTCTCCCAGAGGGGGCAATCCACCAACCACTGGTTGAGAAAAACGACCTCTGACAGTGAAACTGGGGCAGCCCAGGTGGAGTCCAACCTGCACCAAGAACGAGCTCAGCTTTGTGCTACGAATGCAGACACAGCTTCTGCTGTGGTCAGGGAACAGACAGACCTCGAAAGCAACTCTGACACATTAAACCAGTGTTTTTCAACCTTTTTTTCTTTGAAAAAAATCCCGAGGCACACCACCAACCAAAATTGTAAACAATATCAATATCAATATCCGCCTATATCAAATATGTAGTCATTCTTATCAAAGTGTCTTGAATAGGAATGAAATAAACACAAAAATGTATTTTTATCATATTTTATATTTCTTATTTCAAATTGCACTTAACATGCCTTCAAAAATACACCCGAACAGTACCACAACAATGTGGTCTTAAATTTAAAGAGGTTGTGGAAAGGGGGGGTGGGAGACGGAAGAACAGAGACACGTCCTGAGCTGTGCAGGCTTATACTGGCAGATAGAGACAAAGCCGCGCGCAGTTTAAGAGGAGAGCAGAGGAGAGACACAAACATTTCAGCCGCACGTTCAGTTTTTTTTCGTCCGTGGGGAGGGTGAGACAGAAACGTGAGCCGTGTGCATTTG
>JBBPBX010058665.1:9483-22026 GCA_038048925.1 Garcialebias charrua | reverse complement strand
CTCCAACAGCTAACAGTTTGTAAATGTACATCTAGTGATTACTTTCTGTAAGTTTGAAAAAAAATCTGCTGTGTGGTTTATGAGCTATTTGCTCAAACGTACAAGGAAAAATCAACGAAGCTAACCGCGACACATTTACGTCTATAAAACATCGAATTTTATCTCAAACATCTCATAAAGCTAATCAGTTGTAAATATCCATCTAGTGATTACGTTCTGTAAGTTTGATCAAAATCTGTCCTGTGGTTCTTGACCTATTTTGCTAACAAACACTGAGCTAACAGCGAAGTAGCTAGTTCATACCTCCAGAGCAGGAGGCCGGGCTGCGACAGAGTGAATCCGACCAGAGGAGGCTCTCGTCGGACACATGTGAACGGTTGGTGGACTCTCTGGAAGTGTCAGTCAGACCTCCAGAGCAGGAGGCCGGGCTGCGACAGAGTGAATCCGACCAGAGGAGGCTCTCGTCGGACACATGAGCTGGAAACGGTCGGTGGACTCTCTGGAAGTGTCAGTCAGACCTCCAGAGCAGGAGGCCGGGCTGCGACAGACTGAGTCCGTCCAGAGGAGGCTCTCGTCGGACACATGAGGTGGGAACGGTTGGTGTACCCTAGCGGACAAAGGTGGTACTGCACCCCTAGCGGCCGAAAGTGGTACTGCACCATTTTTGCCAAAATGGAAAAACGGTCATATCTGAGCCAAAAATTTGTCTAAAAATATGGGAAAAAATCCATAAACAAGTCTCACCTCTCTATAAGTCGCAGGGCATGCAAATTAGGCAAAAAGGTGCAACTTATAGTCTGGAAAATACGGTACTTTTACTTTTACTCCACTACATTTTACATGAAGTATCTGTACTTTCTACTACATACATTTCTATAAAGTGTTGAGTTACAAGTTACAGTACATTCACGTTGCAGCTTTTTGATTTGTCGTTATTTTGAAAGTAACTGATGTCGAGAGGGGTCCATTGAATCACTGCAAAGTGAGCAGGTAACGTTAGACCTGCCTTCAAAAAGAGCTGGACCAGTGATGTACAGTATATTCTAGTACTGTATATACATCATTGAGCTGGGAGCACCAACAGCACCACTAACACACCCAAAATGGATTCCACCGGAGAGTCAGCCAGAAGATACACAACACCCATGACCTTATAGAAAGATTATTGAAAGTTTATTGAAAGACTATTGAAATATTATTGAAAGATTTTTGAAAGAGTGTTCAGTACAGCAGGACAGATTTTCTCCCAAAAGAGCCAGACTGGACTCAAAAAACTTTGAAAACCAACTTCTTCTGAACTTGAACAAGAAATTCTTGCTGCAATATTAAAATGTGTCAGTTCATGAGTTCAGGAGACAAGAGATTTGATTTGATTTGATTTATTATTCATTTTATGATTAAAACAACAAAACAATACAAGAGAGAAAAAATATACGTATATAAAATGAAAGGCGGCAGAAGAAGAAAAAATCTTATTTTTTCTGCCCCTTATTCTCCAATAAACAATTCATACAGACAACTCCTTTGATTACAAAGTTAATAATCAACTTAATTTTAACCTCCAAAAATAAACACTTGATACAACCAACTCATATAATTTTCAAAATAGTGAACATATAATTTCCAAAATAGTGAACATTTGGAGAGATGTCTCCAAATGGTTCAACACTCGGGTCCAAGTTTTGAAAATGGTGTCAGGAAGTTAAAATATTGTTCATATTGACCCATTACAAGGTTGACTAGACATTATTTTAACTAAAGTTGAAGACAAATTGCAGTTGAAATGATCAGAGCCTGTTCCTATTAGGTCTAATGCTCCTTTTTTCAGGCAGACAATTTTTACTTCAATGTGTTTACTGCAGTTAAAATGACATCGGTTTTACTTTGTGTTAAATAAAAACTTTCAAAGGTATAATCATTCCTTATTACTGTATTCTTATTTTATTTATGACATTTAACTCTACATGTCGTCCCTGAAATTCTGATGCACAGAATCACAAGTCCAGGTGTGAACTGTGTCACAGAGTAAACAATAAAAACATGTATTATCTGCAGCATTGTTCATTAAAATGACTCAACATTATTAATGTATTACAGAAAATATACATACAGTAGGCACACTTGCTATTGTAGGCCATTGCATTAGTTAATACATTCAGCAAGTACTTTTACTTTAATACTTTAAGTATTTTTAAAAGCAAGTACTTATTTACTTTTACTTAAGTAAAAACATTAATATGGTACTTCTATTTTTACTAGAGTACATTTTTGTCTTTTTATTGTACTTTTACTTAAGTACAGTGTTTGAGTACTTTCTCCACCACTGACAGTGACTGCACCAGCTCTCCACGACCCGAAATAGAAAGCAGGGTAAAGAAAATGTATGGATGTAAGAAATAGACATCTAATAACTGCACATCTATTTCACCTCCAGCCTTGAACAGGGAGCCAGCGTGCTCACCTCCAGGTAAAGGTGCAGACATGCAGCTCATGCACCAACACACACCGAAACCCACTGAAAGGTAATACAATGACAGAAGTAAAACTACTGAGATAACACACTATCCTTAATCTATGAGGAAGCTCTGAATGATGAAAAACAAAACTACATGAACACACGTAAAAACAAATTATTTTAAAGTTTGAGCACTAACTTTCATGCCAGAGTTTTGAACCAAGATCATCTTAAATGCACCATCATGTGATATTACGATATCAAGGTCAAAGTCAAGGTTCTATTGTCATTCACATCACATGTTGAGCCTGACGTGGAACAAAATTAAATGCACCATCATGTGATATTACGATATCAAGGTCAAAGTCAAGGTTCTATTGTCATTCACATCACATGTTGAGCCTGACGTGGAACAAAATTGTGTACGCAGGGTCCCAGTTACATACAACAATAGCAAATTGTAAAAGAAAACAGTAATAAAGATCTGAAATGAACTAATATGCTAAACACTTAATAGTGCAAAAACAATACTCTGAACAACAGCAGCACGAATATTAGTCTGTGTGAGTAGATGAGTACGAATGAACACAGCAGCATGAAATAAATCAGCAGCATGAGATCAGCAGCACGGATAATCAGCAGCACATATCAACAGTCAAAATGGCGGTGACAGTGGGTTTTTTTTTTTTCACCGTGATAATTTTGATTAGGGATTCATGAGTCTAACAGCTTCAGGGTATAAGCTGTTCCTCAGTCTAGTGGTTCTACACTTAATGCTCCTCAACCTTCTGCCTGGGGGAAGTGGGGCAAAAAGTGTGTGCTGGGTGAGTGGGGTCCTTCATGATGCAGGTGTCCCTCTTCCTGCATCTGGAGGTGTAGACGTCTGACTGATATCTCATGCGACACATGTGTTGTGATTGACCCTCAGACACAAACACACCAAATTTCTGCTCAATCTCTGTAAAACTAGTGGACCCACAGCCATTTTTGTGTTGGCCAAGGTCTAGCTGTAGCAGCCATCTTGACTCTGAATGTTAAGGAGTTGTAGATGCAACATTTACTTTCTGAAAGTTTCTTTACAATCTGTTCCCTGGTTCAAGAAGTAATTTGCTGATGGACAGACAAAGGAACACACCAACAGACACAAGCACAAGCAATAACATGACAATAAACATGATTGGGGACAGTGTAGATTATATTCTAGAATGATTAAATGATAAACGAGAGAAAAAAGCAGCTGGAGTGAAAAATAAAAATGAAAATCCTTCCTTCCTTCTAAAGAATTAGTAATCTTAACCAAACAAACTCCTAAAATAACTTTGTACCAGGTGGAAAGCGAACCCGCTTCCTCGGGTCAAGATAAAAGAGTGTAATAGCAGTGCGCAATCTCTCTGAGCCACAGCGGCGGACTAGAATTTTAGGAGTCCACTTTACCTATATAGGAATCACCCCTCTTAACATTCTAGCTGCACGTAGAAGTTATGGTACGTCCACAACAGCGTTTCAACTGCAGGAGCGTCCAGTTTACATGCAAAGTCAATGGGGGACGCGCCTCCAGGCGCGTCTTGGCGTCGGGCGTCACGTCACGTGCGTGTTGAGCGTGCTGGAAAGCGTTTTCCGTGCACGTGAACCCGCGTCAGCCTCCAAAGCACGCCTTGAACATGTTGAAGATTTCGCCGTTCAAACGTTCAAACGCCGTTCAACTCTCCCTGATTGGTTGATCAGGGAAGAGAGGGGGAGAGTCCCTATGTGACGCGGAAACGAGGGGACGGGTATTGCGCAACTATGTGACGTATTGTTTGTGGGACACAGAAAAAACCCGCGAAGTCGTGTACTATGGAAGAGAAACTCATTGTAGCTG
Organism: Garcialebias charrua; assembly: GCA_038048925.1. Lineage (NCBI taxonomy): Eukaryota > Metazoa > Chordata > Actinopteri > Cyprinodontiformes > Rivulidae > Garcialebias > Garcialebias charrua. The sequence goes on along the minus strand of JBBPBX010058665.1, from coordinate 17,710 downwards.
TGTGTTCGCGACAAGTCCTTCACGACCAGTCAAGTCTGCTCTACAGAGACAGAAATAAAAAGCTCCTTGCCTGGCGGAGTGCAGTGAGGAACTCGGTATACCGGTAAGCTCCTCCCACACCCCCCGCCGCCACACCGCCGCAGCTTCGCGTTCTGGTCTGGACACCACTGTGGGTCCAGTGCGTCCACTTGCGTGCGTGACGAGCTTTTTTGAAGTTGAAACGCTGTTAGGTGTGGACGTACCATTAGAGATTATTAGTTATATTTTAAAACCCTGGCTACGCGCAAGAGTTAGACAATATTAGTTATATTTTAATGACATTCAGGTCGCGCTGAAAGGCGGAAATGCTCTGTATTGGTGCGCGCTTCGTGTTATTTACATTCTAACATAAGCTGATTTGTAATCAGTTATTAACAAATAAACTCAGAAACACTAATATATATATACTCAGCTAAAAATATTTTTTAGCGGCGTCTCCTCTCTTAAAACACTGTAAGCGCGCACACAAGAACACTCCACCCACGTCAAGTGAACACCCCACCCACTTCAAGAGAACACCCCACCCACTTCAAGGCTTGCTCTCCACATAATGCGTAATGAACGGGGGCGGGCCAGGGCTGGCTCTGGGCCAACCAGGGACGAGCCGGACTGGGGAGGGCCGGTCAATGTGAAAACGGCTTGAGTCCGAGCAGAGGAAGCTTTTTTCGTACACATGAGCTGGGAACAGTCGGTGGACCCTAGCGGCCGAAAGTGGTACTGCTCCATTTTTTTTGTCAGAATGAATGGAAACGGTCATATCTCAGCCAAAAATTGGTCTAAAAATATGGGAAAAAATCCATAAATATGTCACTTCGCCCCATAAGTCGCAGGACATGAAAATTAGTTTAAAAAAACTGCAACTTATAGGCCGGGAAAAACAGTATATTAATTCACAACATTTCAGGGCTAACAGCCCAGGTGCTGCTCAACATCCCTCTCTGTCATTCAGGGGCACAATGAGTTATTGGCAACTTTTTGTCACTTCCACCTGCTAATTGCACAACCTCATATAATTGTGCTGTCACAGAGGTATGCACAACTTTACAGCTTCATGAAGCGGCTGTGGATTGTGTGAGAAAACGTCTCAAATATTCTCACTCTCCAAGCTTTCGCTCCGAGCAATCGTTGTGGATGTAAACATGTTCAAATATGGTCACAAGCCCAGCACAGGTGTTGCGTTTACTTCGTTTAGATGTTCTTTTAAAAATATGGGAGTTTAAAACTGGAGAGCAGCTGTCCTAACAGGTTTTGGATTTTAGATATTTTTGGCATATAATTTTTTTTCCCATCCTTCTATATTCATGTTTTTATCTCAAAATTCATTTTCTGAGCTCATGTTTAGTTGACGTTACTTTTTAAATCCCAGCTGTTTTCTGGCTCACACTTAGCTCCTTCAGCATTTACACCCACATTTTCATTTACTTCCCGCCAGATCCTTGTTTTCATTCTTTTCAGCGCTCATGTCAGGTCTAGTTTTGTTTTGGGGATTTTTCATTTTTGCTTTATACACCTTGATTTTCATGCCTGTGCGTCACTTTTTGTTTACAGTAAACATTAATTCATAACTTTGCCTGGAGAATTGTCTGGATTTGGGTCCTTGTTGTCGTCACCACATCACTTCCTGCAACAAAGTGAAAACTTTTTGTGTTTTTGAATTGTACTACATCAGAAAAAGAAAATGTATGTCAACAGCAGCTGTGTTATTGAGAGTTCAGGAGAAATACAGGACATATGAGGATAGAGGGAAGGAGAGAAGCAAACAGATTTGAAGATTTGGATACAACAATCTGATATTGAAAACAGCTGATCTGCTTATTTTCTTATTGCCATCAATAGGTGATGACAAGCAGTCAGGGAGGAGTTTATCTTCTCAGCAGAATAAAGCTTCACGTTCAAACAGTCGAGATGAATTACTTGTTGATAAGAAAAATATGCAACAATCTGGTCACTAGAGAACCGAGACCACTTCTAACTTTTTCTATCCATCAAATTATTTTTTTTATAAAGTGATTCTGACTGTGGTTCAGACTTCTGTTCTAGTTCTAGCAAAAGAATAGTGCCGCTCGAGGTGGCTGCATGTTGGAGCAGCTCTATTACTTTCATTCTGAGATTTTGCTATTTTGCTGGATGTAAATCACATTTTTTTTGGATGATTGTTTTTTCTGTTTTTGGATGCTGTGCAGCTGGAAGGATTTTTACGGAAACTTTTTTTGTTTTGTTTTGAACATTTGCTATGATGCTTAACCATAACTACAAGGTGTTTTCAAAAGCAGCTGATTAAAGCTGCAGTATGTAGCTTTTTTTATGAACATATTTCTTCACTCTGTCACTACCTCCTGACAGACTGATGTTAGCCAGGTAATCTCTGAAAAAAAATTAAAAAAAATATTGTCCCCTTGCTTCTCCAGGTGGTAAATAAGCATTTCTAAAAAGAAAAGGTGACCCGCCATTTTCCAGCCAATAAAAACAGAGTTTGTAACCAGCCAATAAAAACAGAGCTTGAATTTGAATCAGCCAATAAAAACAGAGCTTGAATTTGAAATTCAACAGACCACAAGGGGGCAGAGCCACATATGGCTCTGAGGGGGAGGGATCAGAATGCTTTGCCTGTTGAAAATATTTCTAACTGCTGCAGTTCTACAGAAACTGCATACTGAACCTTTAACACCTCAAAAGCTCAAATAATAGCTCCGCTACAGCTCCAAATCTCAAATGAGTTGAAAAGGAAGCGCCCTGGATGCATTGCCGTCTCCTTGCTGGCTGTGCTCGAGTGCCTGACCACTGAGATCCTGGAACTGGCAGGAAACACGTCTCGTGACAGCAGAAGGACATGATCATCCCCCAGCACCTGCAGCCGTCTGTTCGCAGTAATGAGGAACTCAGCATACTCCTGGGAGGAGTGGCCATCACTCTGGAAGGAGTTCAGCCCGACATTCAGGCAGTCCTGCTGCCCAGAGGAACCGAGAGGCCATCTGAGTCTGGGTGGACAGATCGTACGGCATCCGTGGCCAGTTTCTTCAGATCCACTGTGGGACAAACCTTTACAAGTGATCCTTCCTACCTACAGCCATCAGTATTTCTTAATGAAACGAGGATAATGAGTTACAACAACATTTAATTTCCCATTGGGATTAATAAAGTATTTTTGAATTGCATTGAATTTGAATTGAATTGAACTGAATTGAATAAAACTGGCTTTATTATGCGCAATTGTGCATGCTGCTAAAGGGTGGATGCCTCTGGGTGTGATGGCGTGCAAATCATGCAGACTCGAAGCTTCTGTTTTAACAGGAAACTTTAAAAAGTGCCGGAGCAAATAGCACTCACTTAGTCCTTTAACTGGAGCTTTATGACCAAGTCACTAAGGTTTATTTTTATACTTGGGACCTTTCGCGGACAAAAATCTCAACATGCTTCATATTAAAGACTATAAAAAAAAGTTATAGGAAAAACCAGCAAATTTACAGAACAAAAGCTAGCTAACTAAAATCTTGTCTACATAAAATTTTACCAACACTGCATCGCTAAAACAAGGGGAGTTTATTCCAGACAAGGTGTGATAGCTCAGAAAGTCCCCTCTGGTTTTAAAACAAGTTGGTGGAACTACTAACACGTTCTGGTTTTAAGAACCTTAAGACCCAAGTTTAAAACACAGGGCTTGAACAAGTCACCAATCACAACTCTGGAACAGATCATTTCTGATACGTACATGCATGACAGCCCTTCCATTTCCAGTGTCTGCTCATTTCCAACACAAGCATCCAAACATCTCATTCAACTTGTTGTGGTGCTGATTAGATTATCATCTGATCCAAATCTTACTTAAAAAAAATAAAAACACAACATTCTCTGCCTTGGACATGATTATCTATCATTATATGACCAACTGAATGCTAAAAGTAACTAAAAAGTGACTGGAATAAAAATAAAGTTTGAAATAAATGTTTTATGTGAGGATAAAAGAGTTCAGAGGTGTCAGATTTTCAGAGGGGTTTAGGTGCGGATCAAGGTTAACCTCAATTCAAGGCATTGGATTGTTAATGGTTTGGAGACTTCAGTTAAAAATGCAAAAACAATGATTACATTTAAGAAAATGATCAAAACTGGACTATTGCTAAAATATATAAATACTGTATGTTGCTTTGTAGTTCGATAATAATGGTGAATTGTTCTTTTTTTTAAAGTTACTTAAAGAAGATTTTTGTTTGATTTGATTGATTGTAAGAGGGGGCAGATATAATAAGATTTTTTCTTCTTGTTGCTGCCCTTCATTTTATTTATGTGTTGTATAAACTTAGTTTGTGGTATAGTTATGTGTTGTATTTTAAAATGAATAAATTTGAATAAAAAAAAAATAGAAGTACCATCAGATCAAGACCCAATCAGCCCAGTCTTCAGACTTTAATTCCCATTAAAAAACTCTGAAATGTGACCACAAGGAAGCTGGACGGTCACAATAATAATAAGTACTAAGCTCATTGTTGTATGTTTGGAATTACCGGTAGTTCTCTGCATTTAACCCATCACATGTGAGATGCACCCAGGTGGAGCAGCGGGCAGCTATGTCAGCATCCGGGGAACAGTTAGGGATAAGGTGTCTTGCTCAAGGACACCACGACATGTGGGAATGGCTGGGAGGTTAACCTGCGACTTTCTGGTGAGTCCGCTGCCTTTTATCAATGCACTACTACAGCCATATGCCCTCAAATTGAGCTGTAGGGATTGACATTTGGTGTCAGGAGCTGCAAAACGTGACCCAACACATGGTGAAAGACTGGTGGAGAGCAGGCCAATATGCATGAAGGATAGAAATAAAAATCAGGTTTACTGCTCCAAATATGGATTCACACAAATGTTGAATACTTTCGTTTCTGTGCATTATTTGAGGTCTGAAAACACTGCACTTTTCTGCTATTCTGATCAGTCGTCATGTTCTACAAATAGGTGCTCCAAATGACAACATTTTAATTTAAAATTAGGTTATAGAGTAAAACAAAAATGTTTCTGTCATTCAAACACTTAAATACTTTGTAGTAAAATCAGAGTAACTGATAAATTTGCAGCACTCTCCTGTTCTGCGCCAGAGATGTATATTCAGGCGGCTAAATGTGCAAAGCCCTGAAGTTTAACACTAATATTTCAAAACAAAATCTAAAATTAATGTGTAACCAGGACACTTTAAAACATCATGTCCATATGTGTATCATGTAAATTTGGTCAATGGACGAGAATAAACAAAAGATTGAACACAATTTCGACTAAAAAGCCAAAAGGTAAAATCTTGACTGAGCAATCACCAACATTAATATGGGGTGCTGTTTGTAAAGTTACACAGTCAAATATTTACAGCAATATTTTGATTTGTTTAGCCTTTCATAATAAAAATAAGTTTTTGTGTTCAAAGTCATAGTTTCACCATGTTATTCATACATTAATAAATGTCAGTTCACTAACTGAATATATAATTTACAAGCTAAATATTTAGTTTACAAACTCAGTACTTAACTTGCAAGTTAAATAGTTAGCAAGTTAAATATTTAGCTCCACATTAAATATTTAGTTTACAAACTAAATGGTTATGTCCAAGATAAATGTTTAATTTACTAACTAAATATTTAACTTGCAAGTTAAATATTGAGTTAGCAAACAAAACATTTAGGTGTTAGTTAAATGTTTAACTTCCAAGCTAAATATTTATTTTCAAAATTAAATATTTAATTTCCAAACTAAACATTTAATTTCTAAGCTAAGTGTTTAATTTCTAAACTAAATATTTAATTTGCTAACTAAATATTAGGCTCCAACCTAAATATTTATTTTCCAATCTAAGCATTTAATTTCCAAAATAAATATTTAATTTGCCATCTAAATTTGATAGATTCTTTTTTTGAATATCACAAATGATACCTATTGTGTTTTTCCTTTTTTCCATATCTGTTTGACCTTCATCCGGAGACGGATGAGAGCGGCCGCGCAGAAGAACATGTTATGTGTTTGAATATGCTGCAGCTTTGCATACTCTCCCTCTTCTGGACGACTGTGTATACATCATCACGTTGTATCGGTCAGCTGGTGCAATGTTAATAAAAATCTCTTGTATCTCTTGTATCTTGTATCTTGTATCTTGTAAATATTTAGCTTGGGCCAAAATATTTAACTTGCTAGCTAAATATTTAGCTTGCTCGCTAACTATTCAACGTGCAAATTAAATATTTAGTTTATAAATTAAACATTTAGCTTGGACATGCATTTATGGTAAATGGTAGCTAAATGGTAAATGGAGCTTATTTATATAGCGCTTTCCAGCCCCCTATGAGAGGCCCCAAAGCGCTTTACAATACCAACCATCCACCCATTCAAACACACATTCATACACCGGTAGCAGCAGACTGCCACGCAAGGCGCCATCCAGTCCTACCGGGATTTAGTTTGTCAACTAAAAATGTAGTGTGAAACTAAATATTTAACTTGCAAGTTAATTACTGTATTTAGTTTATGAACTAAATATTTAGCTTGTAAATTAAATACTTAGTGTGGAGCTAAACATTTAGTGTGGAGCTAAACATTTAGCTTGCTAACTAAATATTTAACTTGCAAGTTAAGCATTTAGTTTTCAAACTAAATATTTAACTTGTAAATTAATTAGTTTGGAACTACAGTACTGTATGGCATTCATTCATTCATTCAACCTTTATTTATACAGGCTAGCCTCGTTGAGTCACGGGGACTCATTTACAAGAGGGACCTGTCTCACTCACACCAAACAACCATCCACTCTCACACTCACACCTAGGGTCAATTTAGAGTCACCAATCAGCCTAACAAGCATGTTTTTTGGTCTGTGGGAGGAAACCGGAGTACCCGGAGGAAACCCACGCATGCACGGGGAGAACATGCAAACTCCACCCAGAAAGGCCCCGGACCGGGATTTGAACCGGCAACCTTCTCGCTGAGAGGCAGCAGCTCTACCAGTTGTGCCCAACTACATTAATAATGTACAAAATGATTAATGTACATTAATCAATGTATGAATAATGTGGTGAAAATATGACTTTGAAAAAAAAACTGTATTTTTTTCTTATGAAATGCTAAATAAACCCAAATATTGCTGTTAATGTTTGACTACCGGTATGTACCGTAACTTTACAAACATCATGTTTTTACAACAATCTTAAGAGCTACTGTTGTATATAAGCCGACAACCAGCATTACAGTATCCACCTACAGGATGAGCATTGGTCACACAGTTAATAAACAACAACAACAACAAAAATCCAATTTCATTAACAGCAATGTTTGAGATAGCATAAAATTATATTAAAGTATCATTAAAAACCACAATACCTTCATGCAGAAGCTCTGGTTAAATCTAATGTAAAATGCAGCATTTAAACAAATTTTAGCGTTTGATTTTATTTAATTAATGAAACATTTGTCCAGACTGAGGGCATCACACATGTCTGCCACGTTTACAGTTCAAGGCCAGCTTTGTTCCACGGCTCTGTGGTTCAGCCATTTGCTCAGGTGTGCTGACGGCACCACAATGGTCCGCTATCGCACAGTAAGTGCTTTTGAAAAGGAATTTGTTCATTGTCACATAAGATGGAGAGCTGAGGTGGGCTTTGGCATTTGAAAAGGCCATATTTGTGGGCCTCCTCTGCGAGTGTTTACCTTCGAGGACAAATGAAGCCATTGAGTCGCTGCGAGCCGTGAATGAGCGCCTTCTACACACAGGCTTTTTGAATGCACATCAAAACAACCTCAGCAAACCCAGGGACACATTCCTCAGGCGTTTAATGCGAGGGCAAATAGGCAACCACTTCAATAAAATGCCTTTTGGATGGAATTGCATAAGTCAAAAACGCCTGCTCTGGCCAGGCCGGGGTGAAACTGGGAGAAAGGTTTGAAGTTTTACCTGAAGTTTAAAATTACTTCTTTTTTTTTTTTTTTAAAGCAGATTTACTGTGCTGACAAGTTTATAGAAGATACACAGGTACAAGGACGTGACGCCAAGCGTCGTCATTTCACAAGATGCTAACCGGCGTGACCACTTCAAAGCCGAACCCGTTCCCCAAACCGGTGGAAAATGTACGGTCAAAGAAAAAGAAAACATGTCTATTTTTACGTTTGAGGTCGAAAAGACAATAACATGTTGAGCTCTGCTAAAGCCATCCTATTTTAATTATAT
>JBBPBX010058664.1:0-17925 GCA_038048925.1 Garcialebias charrua | reverse complement strand
TACAGAGGAGTGAACGGACGAATAAATATTGAATTAGTCCCTAAAAACACTAATCGAATGCCACAAGTTTTTTTTTTTGCACAGGAGTAAAAGTTTAAAAGTGCATTGAATTCATCCAATTTTCTTGTCAAAGTTTTTGCTGCTATGGTAACTTGTGTTAACCTGATCCTCTATTCATCTACTGCAGGAAGCCACAAGTCACTCGATACAGCCGCTCTAGTGTTTCCTGCCTCTAACTCTGCACGGCGACGCCTGGCAGAAGGCCAGTCAAATGAAATTTAGAAAGCAGTAGTCAGCGAACAGTTGGCGAACAGTAGGTACACGTCATGGTTTCTATATGAGATGTGACTGCGCTGCAGTTTAAATGACAATACTGATTATTTAACTGGTTAGTGCAAATCTTCAAGTTGCAGATGCATGTTGCGTTATGTTAAATAACTTCTTTTAGACAAACAGTGCAGCAACACATTTCATTGTTGAGCAATACTTCTTTCATCTACAATTCAAAGTAGTGTACATCAGTTGGGTATAAACTCACCTTGTCAATGAAGGTGGCGAAGCGGTTGTTGAGGGTCTTGATCTGGTCTTTTTCATGGGTTCGGACGGTCTGGATGTTGGGGTCGATCTCAAGGTTCAGAGGAGCCAACAAGCTTGGGTTGACTTGGACATTTGTGATGGTGGCAGGCATTATCATTCCTCCCGCTCCACCTCCGAAGCCACCGCCAAAACCGCCGCCGCCAAAGCCAGAACCGCTACCATAGCCGGCACCACCACCAAAGCCGGAACCACCACCAAAACCGCCACCGCCACCACCGCCAAAGCCAGAACCACTGCCATAGCCGGCACCACCACCAAAGCCGGAACCGCCACCAAATCCGCCGCCGCCACCACCCATGCTTGACCTCAGTCCTGAGCCAGAAACGCTGAGCGAGGACACTGAGAAAGCTGGTCTGCTGGATGTAACGGCAGATCTCGAGCTAAATGATCGGCCACCACCAAAGCTACCGCCACCTCCACCTCCACCGCCACCATAGCTGGTCCTGGTAGTTTTCGAGTAGGATTTGACCGACATGGCTGGTCTAGATTCTTCTGAGAAGTAGGGAGAAAAGTGGGAGCAGACACAGAGAAAGGTTTGGCAGAGGAGTGGAGCACACTAAGAGGAGAGCCAAGTCCCTCTGAGTACCTTCTACCTGTCCTCCACAGGTATTTATCTGCCTCCAAGTGGAGGAGGTCCTAAAGAGCTCAGCCTTCTCTGTGCCTCCTCCCCAGCTTTCCTCCAATTACCTGGTTCCTATAGGAGGTTAGCTTGAAGGCAGACCGACTTAGAGCAGCGCAGCCTGTCAGACAGGTAAGAGTGCCGCCCCTTGAGAAGTGATCTGGGCTCGACACACCCAGATGCTCATGGAAGAATATCACTGGTGGGTACACACATTTTGGAAAAAGTTTTACTTCATTAGGTAGGGAAGAGTAAAAGGGAGAGGGATTTCAAAAACTCTTTAAGAACTAACCAGTTCCATGAACCAAGAACCCACCAATTTATTTTGCAAGACCTTAGAGTTCAAAGTACCCAGAAGCACCAGTTCCTAATGCTGACCTTGCAATTATACACGGAGCTAAAGAACATTAAATAAATGCATTTGTTTTTAGAGTCAATTACATTTTAAGCAATAAAGCTTTAGTACTTCTTTAATTTGTATACATCATATTTGATGCCAAATGTCAGATGTATGCAGATGTTGCCATCGTATCTGCAAAGACTCCACAACAGGCGGCAGAGTTACTGAACAGGGAGATGGAGGGAGTGTCTCAGTGGTTTAAGAATCACTGTTTGACTCTGAACTGCAATAAAACAGTCTCGATGTGTTTCGCTATCCGACGTAAAGTCTGTAACTTTTCAATTGTGATTGATCAAAAGGAAATCCATAAAGTGGAGGAGTTTAAATATCTGGGTGATGGGCTCACATTAGGAAAGGGTTTAAAACCATTAAGACAAATATACATTGTTTTTGTCTTATGAGATCTTGTTTATGTGGAAAATCTGCTCAGTTGTACCTTAATGCCATGATTATGTCTCATTTCTCATACTGTGTCACTGTCTGGAGCCACGCAACTCAATCGGCTTTAAAACCTATGAGGATGTTGTACTCACAAGCACTGAAAGTTCTAGACCAGGGGTCTGCAACCTGCGGCTCTGGAGCCATATGCGGCTCTTTGGTCCCTCAACAGTGGCTCTTTCAAGCTTTGATCAAAACTAACTCTAAACTGAATTTTATGTGTTCTTATAACAACACAAAGGGTTAGTTTTAGCATTTTTTCCAGTCATTTCCTTTGCAAATGTGTGAATACTAAAACTAATAGGAGTAAAACATAATTTAACTTTATTTATTCGAAGTAGGATACAGTATTTAATTTTTCCACAATTAAAATAGTAACAACAATGAAATTCATGATGAGAATGAAATTGTAAATGGGTTTAATCAATATTTTGTGAATGTTGGATCAAGCCTTGCAGCTAATTTACCTAGACCTGCATAGTTCATTGTTATTTTTATTTTTTTAATTGGGAAAGAACACATTATTTTTCCTTCTTTACGATAATCTTGTCTTTTTTTAGTCTTAAAATTTAAAAATATCAACAAATCATTAGATATTTTCAGCTTTACAATGACCAGAAAACTACCCTACTGGTCAGAAAATTGTCCTCTTAACAAACTTAAAGTGGTCCGTGGGCCACCAGTTGAGAATCCCAGTTGTAGCAGGTATTGTGGCTCCGGACACGTTTAATTTAGTGAACAAAGGGACAGAAATGGCTCTTTTGATCGTAAAGGTTGCAGACCCCTGTGAGTGGCACCACTGTAAAATATTTGATAAATATAACTTATTAAGCTTTGACAACTTTTTAAAATGTTCTTGTTTAAAATTAACTTTTAAATGTATTAATGGTCTTATCCCAGAGCTGGTGAGGAGAATGATTTTAAAAGTCAGCAGCTCAGGAGCTGCAACAAGAGGTGCAGTTGATGGAGACTGTAAACCTGCAAAATACAAAACCTCATTTGGTCAATGTTTCTTCTCATTTAAAGGTCCTCATATCTGGAATAGTTTACCATCAGCAATAAAAAACATTGACTGATCTTAGAGTTTTTAATTCCCAGGTAAAAAAAATTGTTGAAACAAAACCAAATCTGTGAACACTGAACCCCATGGGGACAGAGGAGCAGCTGTGTGTGAGGGAACTGTTTAATCTTAATTAAATTGTAATTTTATTTTAGCTGTTTTTATATAAAAGTCCAACCCAGGACTGGGTTTGCAAATTAGCCTGTTGCTAGAAAATCTTTGTACAAGACAACGGTTGCTTCGTTTTTAACATGTAACATTGTTTATTGTGCTGTCATTGATCAAATAAACTTGAATGAATGAATGCATTTAATCTAATAGGAGTTTTTAATTTAAACTCGCTCTGCATGTCAACATTTATGTACTCAGATTGAAAAATTCAGTCTACTAAGACGCACTGTTTTTAAGTCTTGCTGTGATGCAGATGGTTCTGTTCTCCACCTCACTGAACCATCACCCCAGGAAGCCTCGACTGAGCTGTGCGAGAGCTTCCTACATTTCTTTTTAGAAAAAATTGCGACCACCCGGGCTCTCATTTCTCCTCCAACTCATGATCCATCCATCTCAACTCAATCTGTTGCTGTATTTGACCATTTTCTGTCTTCTCTAGAGCAGGTCATGTACAACCTGAAACCATCTGGTTCCCCCTTCGATGTGGTCCCCCCTCGACTGCTAAAGGAGGTTTTTCCTACTCTAGGTCGCTCCATTCTTGCTATTGTAAATAGCAGTTTATCCACTGGTGCCAAAAACATGAAAACATGCTGCAGTTCAACCTCTCCTGAAAAAAAGCCAAACCTTGACCCCCTCAGTATCTTAACTATCTAATCTCAAATGAAAGTAGCAATCTTTAATACACCAAATATTAATTCAGTGTTTTTAAAATCGACCAAGTCAAAGCCATTTTTGCTTTTGCCAAGGTCGATTTCCTGTGGTGGCCATCTTGAATTGCTTTTATACCAACAATTGATCAGCTGTAGATATCCATCTATCCATTAGCATTACCCCATTCATTCATCAATCTATCCATTATCTTTATCCGATTCTTCCTTTGTGGATCACGGGGGTCACTGGTGTCCATATCCTGCAGTCACTGTATGAGAGGCAGGGGACACACCCTGCACAGGTCTCCAGTCCATCACAGGGACACATAGAGACAAAAAAGACAAATAACCATACACTCACTCTCTCTATCTCTCTCACTCACACCTAGGGACAATTTAGAGTTATGAATCAGCCTAATGTTTTTCCTTTGTGGAAGGAAACCGGAATACCCGGAGAAAGCCCACTCATGCACGGAGAGAACATAGAAACTCCACCCAGAATGATGGGCTGGGATTAGATCTGGCAACCTTCTTGCTGAGAGGTGGCAGCTCTACCAACTGCGCCACGGTGCCACCCGATATACATCTAATGATAATTTTTTTAAGAAATTCATAAAAAATTGTTTTGACAAATCTTTAGATCAGAAAATTGACATTTTACCTGCACTATAACAAATCACTAGTGAGAAAACCATAGGATTAACCCACAAATCCATTACCAATCAGATGTTTTTTTCTCATTTTGAACTTTCTCCAAAATGTATGGAACTATGTAAATTCTATTTTTATTAGGGTCTTAATAATTGTTGGAAAAAATTAACAAAAAAATTTGTTTTAGCATGTAGCAAATAATAGATAGATAGTGAACTTAAAGAAGTTGTATTCTCTTTAACTGACTTGCAATGAATTAGAAGCATAACGTTCTTGAGAAAACTGGTTTTGCAGGAGGGTCCCTGCAGGCGGAATGGTAAATTACTTCAGACAGTTACACCCTTCAATAAAAAATAAAAAAAAACTGAATAAAGCAATTGTGACTGCATGAATCTGGATTTAAACTCACAAATGAGGAAGGAAAACGTGCAAGAATACAGCTACACTTAGTTGTTTTAACTCTATGGGTTATGAACACTCAAGGGTATCACACATGGTTTTCTTAATAGATAACTTCTTTGTACGCCTGAAGTCAATTCTAAATTGAGATTTTTTATTTTTTTAGATTGACTTGCAGGAGTGAAACCTACATCATTTCTTGTTCTGACAGAGCTGTATCTGTCAGCACCTGTTGAGAGTCATCCTAACCACTCGAGTAAAGGTGCTGCCTTCCCAGAGTTTATTACAGCGTATCAGAATAACCTTCAGGGCATGAGTCACACCCCAGAAGCAAATACTAGATTCACTCTCTCACTTTCATATTTTCAAGATTGTATTCACATTCACTTTACAGTACATTCTTCATTCATGTTCTCTTTATTTGGACTAATTTTAAGAGAAAAAAGTGTTTTTCTGCTAAGTTAAATTGATGACAGAGAACATTTAAATGTTTAAACACCTAAAGAGAAACCGTCCATCATTAAACAGGGGCCTCCGTGTTCAGTTGTCACATTCTTACAATGCTGTTATTGCAAATATCACTCAGCCCTAGGAAGTGGCCATCAGGACACTAATGATCGGTCGTTAGTCTGAAGGTCCTCCTTTTACATGTGAACAGCTAGTTCTGGCTGTCAACAGCAAACTGGTTGGAGAAAATGCTATTTATAAGACATAAGAAGTTGCCTTTATTGACTGCATTAACTTTATAAGAAGTATTTTGGATAAATGACAAAACGTTTCAACAAGAAGAATCAGTCCAGAGGATCTGAGTTATTTTTCTACCCGGATTATTGAACATGCATCAGGATGAACATCTAAATGTATTTGTGGCCTGGTGTGTTTCAAATGATTGATTAGATGTATTATTCACAATCAAAGCATGCTTTATTTCTAAAGATTTTTTTCTTCATTATTTTGGTTTAATTTATTTTTAAAGTGCAGCCAAAAAAAAAAAAAAGACGACATACGGTACTTCAAACTTTTTTCTTAACCAAACCAAAAAACTTTTGTTTTTACACGACTGGTTGGATTTGTATTATCAGTTGAATGTTTGGGCACACCTGCTTTTCAATGTATTTGACGTTTTAAACTTACATGTCAATTTGTTTCCCAAAACTTATACAGGTGGTCCCCGACTTACGAACGAGTTCCGTTCCTATGCCCGTTGGTAACACGAAAATCGCCGTAAGTCGGACAACACACACCAGCCGCCACTTATACACGTACATGTATGGTACTGTAGTTACCAAGCACTTCGCCTATCCTAACACAGTACCCTACATAATTATCAAAAAACACATACAGTACATTTTTAACCTTAATAAAAAGTTAATTTCTTACTTTGAGCTGGTCAAGCCTGTCTCCGTGTTTTAGCATGTTAGCTCTTGCACGTCCGAGCTCTGCAGCTTCGTGCTGCTTCACGCGGTCCAAACTGTTTACAGGAAGGACTAGCATGTTAATTCCATACATAATGAAGGGAAAAGGAGTGAATTACTTGGAGCCGTTTCTCTGCGGCGTCCATCCAAAAAACTGCGTGCGTTAGCATGTTAGCCTCTCCAAATGGCAGTGCGACGTTAGCATTTTAGCTCCTCCAAAAGGCTGCCGCAGCTGTTTCTCCGCGTTTTAGCATGTTAGCTCGGTGTCCATCCAACATCTGAGCTGCCAGGCAGACATCGAGGCGAGCTCTTGGCCGTAGCTGGCATCTCCGCCGTGTTTTAGCTTGTTAGCTTCGGGGCGTTAGCATCCACCCGTCTATCCTACAGCAAGGCTTGTTAGAATGTTAGCCCGTTGCTACTCCGGTCCGGCTCGCTGTCTGCTGCTTCACGCGGTTCACAGCGTCGTTTTCCTTCGTCCATCCGTCCCTCCGCAAAACCGCCGTTCAGCTCCAGCTCATCCGAGCGCAGGAACCTCTGATCGGACACGATCCGTCCAAAGCTGGCTGTCAAGGACGGAGCTAACTGGCTAAACTGGCGGGCACTGCCAAAAACTGGCGGAAATGGTCGGAAACTGACGGAAACTGCATAAATCGGCTTAAAAATAATAATAAAAATAATAATACTAATAATACTTTATATATAAAGTCATTTAAAACAACCACAGCTGCAACAAAGTGTTGTACAGTACACATGAAATAAAGAACATTCAAACACACACAAATTTTATTTATTTATTTATTTTTTATTTAATTTTATATTTTTATTAATATGATGCATTCGTAAAGTCGGATCACCGTAAGTCGAGGCCATCGTAAGTCGGGGACCACCTGTATATTAAATGATTGGTTTGCATGTATTTACCAGATGTCGGAAAAGGAGACTTGTTCAAATAATGGGGTAATCCTACTGTTTGTTCATAAAGCACAAGTTTTAAAAGTATAGTACTGTATTTGTGGTCATTTCCTTCCATCTATCCAGCCAGCCATTCATTCATCATGTTTTTACCACATTTTGTTAAGACTTGAGTCCCATTTCACCTTTTAGCCGCTGCTCCAATGGTTTCTGGCCAAGGTCAAGGGTTTGAACTCACCTTGGCCCAAAACCTCAACACACCTGAGTTGCACAACCAAAAAAAAGTTAACACTTGGATGGAAACATGCTTTTGTAAGATTTTGTTTGATATAATCTAATCTACCATTAACCTCTTTCCTAATCACACTGCATGGTTTGTTCCATGGTAGCTTTATCTGATGAATATTGTTTAACAATCCTCTTGGGTTGAGAGTGAGGTGCTGCTTCAAGTGGAGGGGTTTATGTCTGTTGGGGTTTTGTTCACAAGTGAGGGAATAATGAAGACTGACAGACAGATTAGTGTAGCTGCCGCAATATAATCGTCCCTCGCTATATCACAGTTCACTTCTTGCAGCTTCACGGGTTTTTCAAACCCAGTTTTTTTTATATTGGGTGTACTGTATACTCATTTCATCGCCATCACCAAATTGTTTAAGAGCATATGAAGTGTTTATAAGAGTGTGGGAAAGGTTTGTAGGAGTGTGGGGAGGGTTTATAAAACCTTTTAAAAAATAATAAAGTAAATATAATGCAGCTACATTGCAGATTTTCAACTATCGCAGGGGTTTCCAGAATGCAACCCCTGCAATAGGTGAGGGATCACTGTATTGTGTACTTTGTACCAGTCCTTTGTGGTGAAGAGGGAGCTGAGCTGTAAGGTGAAGCTCTCTGTTTACCATGGTCTACATTCCCACCCTCACCTATGGTCACAAAGTCTGGGTAGTTACAGAAAGAACAAGCTTGTGGATACTTGGTATGCTGGATAGCTGGACTCTTTAGATACTGGGTGAGAAATTTGGTTATCTTGGTGAGAACCGAAGTAAAACTTCTGCTCCTCAACAATGAATGGAGGTGATTCGGATATCTGGTAAAGATGCCTCCTGGACGCCTCCCTAGGGAGGTTTTTCCAGACTGGGAGGAGACTCTGGTTAAAGAGGAACTTTTCCCCACTGTGAAACGATAGCTCCGCCCCAAGACAGGATTTAAAAAATGCAAAGCGGGTGTGCCAAGAGACACTGCCTAAAGAAGGGGGAGGTGGTGGTGGGTTAGAGCGAGGAGGTGTGGCCAGGACGAGAGACCGTGACATGCAGCTAGCATTAGCATAATTTATGCAACATGGAGGGTGATCTCAGAGTCCCCCTCGAAAAACTATACAACTAAATAATCTAAAGTACCTAAATTACAAGACTAAGCTAATAATAAATATACTGCTAACCTGAAAATGATATTGATCAATACTCACAATGCTAATGCTAATGCTATGTTGCTATTGCTAATCCAACTCCCGATCTCTGCAGGGGAGTGGCTCTGCTTGAACCACTTTTATACTCACGCAGCAGAGGATGTGACGACAGCGTGTACAAGACACGTCAGAGTGAACAGTCGTTGACCAATATGTAAATTAGGCTGCAATACCACAGTTCAACCCATAGGATTAGTGTAAACACGTTTTTAGACCAAATATTGCCGATTTGAACAAATACGCACAAAAACATTAAAATTAACACAGACATAGTGCTATACAACATTTTACACACATTCTAGGGAGTTTATCAGATAAAAAAGTTAATTTTGGGGTAAGTTCCTCTCTAAGATCCAAGACAAGAGTTTCTGGTTGGCCTGAAAATGCCTTGGAAGAGCTGGAAGAGATGGCTCTGGAAAGAGATGTCTGTCTGCTCAAGCCGTTGCTCCCATCACCCACCTTCAAAACAAGTGGCAGATAATGGATGAATGGATGGACGTAACATTATGAAGTTTTTACAGCTGGACATTTGCTTGGATGTTTCCTGTCAAAGAGCTATGGTGCAGTAGTCAAAGCATAGCTCTAGCACTCTTGAAACAAGATGGAGATGCCCATGACGTTACAGTAGTTGGACGAGTTCAAGACTAGTTGAAGACGCCCGTCATGACTGTGTAATGACTGAAAAAAAATGTCAAACAGCTTGTGTGGAACATGTGCAAAACTGAAGAGACAGGGCTGAGCACCTTCACAAATGACATGAAGAAATTAAAAACCACTTCAAAAGGTCACGAGACATTCTGAGAACCCCCTGGTGAACGCTGTTTGACCCTAGTTGCAGCCCAGTGAGATCCTAGCCTTTCACACGACAACTCTTCAAACAGGGGAGTACAAGCTGCATCGGCACAGAAACTCAATCTTATTTTCTCTAATGTGTTTTTGTTGTGGCAGCATGGTGGCACAACTGGTAGAGCTGCTGCCTCTCAGCGAGAAGGCTGCCGGTTCAAATCCCGGTCCGGGGGGGCCTTTCTAGAGTTTGCATGTTCTCTCTGTGCAGGCCTGGTTTTCTCCGGGTACTCTGGTTTCCTCCCACAGACCAAAAACATGCATGTTAGTCTGATTGGTAACTTTAAATTGTCCCTAGGTATGAGTGAGAGAGTGAACGGTTATTTGTCTCATTTGTCTCTATGTGTCCCTGTAATGGACTGGAGACCTGTCCAGGGTGTACCCCGCCCCTCGCACAGTGACTGCTGGACATGGGCACCGGTGACCCCCCCCGTGACCCAAAATGGATAAAGCGGGTAAAGATAATGGATTGATGTTTTTATTGTCTCAACAACCTTAGCTTGGTAAACATATACAGGTAGTCCTGGGGTTATGACGGTCTCGAGTTATGACGTTTCGTGGTTACGACGCATCTCCCATTTACTATGAAAAGCCTTATTTTGAGTTTTTTCATTCATTCATTCATTCAACCTTTATTTATACAAGCTAGCCTCGTTGAGTCACGGGGACTCATTTACAAGAGGGACCTGTCTCACTCACACCAAACAACCATCCACTCTCTCACTCACACCTAGGGTCAATTTAGAGTTACGCAGTTTTACGTCATAAACGTTGTGACGCAGCAGCGGAAGAATACAGTACAGTATAGAGCTTTGGAGCACACGTCACTGTGTGGGCGGGTGTCGGGGGCGTGTCGGGGCGTTCCGGTCTCGACCGCCATGTTTGTTGTCTTCAGAAAAAATAAAAGAAATTCAGGAGATTTCTTGCGTAAAATAAAAAATAAAGTGGCAAAATAAAGTGGACTGTATCCTAATAAGCTTCTCCCAGGTGAGAAAAAAAAACTACATGGAAAAAATCGGTATAATTGGAAATGTTGCCCGTTTGAAATAAATAAATAAATGGAGCAGAGACCTGGAGTAATACTTACCTCCACTGACATTCCCAGTCATTTTAGCAGACCTGGTCTGTGTCAGTGTTTACACCACAAATAATTTTTATAATTACAAATCACTGGGAGAGCTGGTCCAATCTATGAACAGCTGGATAGATGATTTGGACATTTTTAAAGCCCCCAGATTGTAAATACGTTGAAGGTACGTTGTTTTTGGCTCCTTAATTGTACATAAATTATTAATTTACATTTCTTTCAGAATCAAACGACCTTCTGTATGCTAGGAGTATTAAAAACTGAGAACACTTGATTTTTAAAGTATGTTTTTTTACTAAATTACAAAGGTCCAAGTTGAAAATTACCTTATTTTTAATGACTTGAGCATGTCTAATAACATGTAGACTTCAAATCTTGATTAGATTACTATAATCACTATATACAGTATATGTATTAAGATGCATATATATACTGTATATTATACATTGTCTTTTCATTCACCATTTTAATTGTGTTGTTCGCAGGTTCTGCTCTGACTCTGAGCCACCAGAACACCGTGGGTCATGCTGAGTAACAGTGTGTCTACACACAGAAATAAAATGGTGTGTGAATCATCAAAACACCTACATTAAAATACAGCTAGCAGTAAAAAAAATCTTAAAGTTAAAGCATGTGGTTTCATCATAAACACCAACTCTTGAACTTGGAGCATCTCCTGATGGACTCAGTGTGATCGCTGCTGCCTGGAGAAAGTTCCCTCACAGATACAAGACATGCAGCATCCAGCAGCTGGAGGCAGGAGATGAAGTTTACCTGCAGAAGCATCACCCACTCTGCACAGGTGCATAATCAAACCACTGTGACCTTGTGTGGACCACACAGACATGGCTGGACGTCTACAGAAAGCATGAAGCTTCCTAAAGATATTTCTCAGAGCTTGTACTTCAAGGGAGACATAATTATGTAAAACATGCTGTTGACTTATATTTGCACATTTTTGTGTGTTTTCTATAAAATGTATTAACTCACACGTTCATCACATTTACTGGAAATGTTTAATTACATCAAATGTTTACTTCAAAATGGATCTGTTTCATTTCAAATTCAAACAATGACAACAATACGGCAAAGCAATGAAGTCCTGTATAGTACCTGACTTTTTTGTGTCTCCCCTAAGAAATTCTTTGTCTAGCTGTTTTTTATTCAGCTCTGACCTGAGCTCCCTGTTTTCCTGTAAGAGACGATTAATTTCTGCTCTTCTTTGTTCGCACAACTGACATTCTGTTTGTCGCCTTTTTGCTGCTGGTTCATCTTCCTCCTCCCCATCTGCAGCGACAGTGATGTGCTCTCGTGGGGTTTCCACCGCAGACTCCACAACTTGCTCATGCTCTTCTTCAGCAGCCTCCATCACCTGTTGGTGCTCCTCTCCAGCAGCCTCCACCACTGGTTGTTGCACATCTCCTGCTGCCACCATCACTGGTTGTTGCACATCTCCTGCTGCCACCATCACTGGTTGTTGCACATCTCCTGCTGCCACCATCACTGGTTGTTGCACATCTCCTGCTGCCACCATCACTGGTTGTTGCACATCTCCTGCTGCCACCATCACTGGTTGTTGCACATCTCCTGCTGCCACCATCACTGGTTGTTGCACATCTCCTGCTGCCACCATCACTGGTTGTTGCACATCTCCTGCTGCCACCACCACTGGTTGTTGCACATCTCCTGCTGCCACCATCACTGGTTGTTGCACATCTCCTGCTGCCACCATCACTGGTTGTTGCACATCTCCTGCTGCCACCACCACTGGTTGTTGCACATCTCCTGCTGCCACCATCACTGGTTGTTGCACATCTCCTGCTGCCACCATCACTGGTTGTTGCACATCTCCTGCTGCCACCATCACTGGTTGTTGCACATCTCCTGCTGCCACCACCACTGGTTGTTGCACATCTCCTGCTGCCACCATCACTGGTTGTTGCACATCTCCTGCTGCCACCATCACTGGTTGTTGCACATCTCCTGCTGCCACCACCACTGGTTGTTGCACATCTCCTGCTGCCACCACCACTGGTTGTTGCACATCTCCTGCTGCCTCCACCACTGGTTGTTGCACATCTCCTGCAGCCTCCACTGCTTGTTGATTTTGCCTTTCCATCACTTCCTGGCCTTCATCTTCCCCTTGTCTTTAATGGACGAGCATGTCGGTCTGATGTTGACACTTTCACCTCGGAGTGTCCCAAGTGCAGTGTTGGAGCCCAGTCGGGATGTGACTCATCCATCTCATAAGAAGATTTGCCTTGAAGAGAACGCAGATCAGTAATATAATTATTGCCAGAAAACATTACTGTCATCCATCTAGTATATTATTTTTTTAGTTGAAATTACTGAAGTTCCATTGGTAGATTACCTTATTTTAATGGTGATGTATAAATGTCATAACAATGTACTACCCTTAAATATTCAGACACATTTTGTTAAAAGATGAAGTGCTTTAATGTGTAATATGTTGAAATTTGAAAATTGAGATGAGTTACTCATTTTTTGTTACTTATAGATTATTCTTTGAATAGATTGTTTGGAAAAGGGGCAGATATAATAAGATAGTTTCTTCTTTCTGCTGCCTTTCATTTTATATTTTCTTTTTTTTGTCTTTGTTGGGTATTTATTTTGATAAAATGAATAAAGAAATAAATTAATAATAAAAAACAATATGCTACAGTCAATGTGACAACACAATCAACTTTAAACAGTTTATTTTAAAATAACACAGATGTCCGACCTAAACTTGGTTGACCCACTATGCACTGAACTCGACCAAAACATGATACACCTTGACAAAATGGCACAACTCCAGTAGACTGATTTAAAATACTCACCTGAATGGAAATGTCTGGAACAAACAAGCATGTATCTTGTGATGTTGGAGAACGTTACATCAGGACGTCTCACTGCTGATATCCATGCCTCCTTTTTGTTATGGCCGACACAAGCTCGCCCTCGCGTTGTTTCCAGGTAGGGAAACTATAAAACGAGAGTCCGTTTTCTATTTTTTTACCTTTTCTGTCGTGTGAACGGACATTGCATCCTATTACACAGCAATTTAGGACCATTGCTAAGCTGTTGAAACCTGATTCGAACAAAATACGAGCAAGACAGGAAAAATGGCGGATCGACAAAAAACTACAAAAAAAACTACCCACAATGCTGTGCGCGGTGGTCCAGTGACGTCACGCTCCAAAGCTCTATAAATAAACTACTATTCCTACTTTGTGGTTTTTCACTTCTCACGGGGTTTCAGGGTACGGATCCCCCACGATAAATGAGGGACTACTGTATTCAAAATTGGTTGCTCCCTTTTGTTACCAAATAATCATTTACTGAGGAGCCAGATGAGAAAAATCAGCATTCGTTGAAGAATTACCCCGTACATTTCAAGAATTACACTTCCATGCCAAAGTGTGATATCTCATGTGAGTTGTTAATGTTTAAAGCATGTAGGGGATGACTCTCAATACTATCAAAGCCAGTTTTAGCTCAACATCAATAAAGTGACTAGAAAATTTGTGTTTGATTAAGGTCAATTAACAGTGGTTAATCAGATTGACTCCAGAAAGTGATTGGTTGAAGACACATCCAACAAATACTTTCTAAGAGTTGGTTCACGAGATGTTTTTCATTTTTCATTCATATTTTTATTAGACATAATTCACACAGATTAGACAGACAGAGATAACAATAGGTTGCAAGAATTATTAAGCACAAGGCAGTCCTGGTTTTTCTGCCTTTTATGTGTGTATTGTTTCACAATAACGGGATGTGTTATTGTTTCTGCCTTCCATGACAGTAATTTTTCAGTAGAGGGATACAGACTTAAAGGCAAAATTCTCCAGAAAACTGTAATTCTGTATTCATGACTTGTCCCCAAGCAGCAGACTGAACTGAGCACAGCTGGCAGCCCAGTCCTAGTGTGTGTGTGTGTGTGTGTGTATGTATGTGAGCGTGCACGTGTGGGTGTGTGTTTATGTGCACATGGTAACTGCATCTAAAGTAGCCCCTGTTGCACACTCATGGCACCGTGATTCAATTATATAGAGCCAGGGCTTTGCCTGAATATTAATCTGGGGGCCCAAATTTAATTTGTCTGGTGATGGGGGGACACAAGCCCATCTGGCTTTATGGTAAGTGTAACTCTGAGTGTGTGTATGTGTGTGTGTGGTGTGTGAGGGGGTTGTCTTTCTATTGTGAGACAAAGAGGGAGCTGTCACGGTGCTCTGAGGAAGACAGATCAGATTGTAGGAGGCAGACAGTCACCAGACAGATGGATGCAAACAGACACACAAACCACAAAATAATGAAACTTTGAAAGTGAAAAACGTGACGTTCCTAATGCACAGTTTAAAACAAAAGAACATCTAAACAATGATCACCTGAAATTGAGCAGTAGTATTTCATTGTTGGTGTTAATATCAATCTAGCAGCTTCACCAACGTCAAACTCATGCCCTTTTGACTCATTTTAAAGTTGTAATGTTCAGTCTTCATTGGCTCTTTTCTGTTGTGATGACACGTTCTGCATTAGCTCATAATCATTTCACATGAATCAGGTTTTGTTGCTTAGAAGCAGTGCTGGGCAGCGCTAATCCAAAAATTAGTTCCGCAATTTCTAAAGCACTTATTGATTTATTTAGGTCTGCAATTTCAAAAGCACTTATGTATTAGCAATGCTAGCGGACGCTAATGCTAACACGCTAACCGCCATTTTGAACAGGGCAAATGGCGAAATACTTTTTTTAATCCAGCAGATTTGACCATTTGAACCGGTCAAGCTCAGAAAAACCTTGTGCTATAAAGTCAGTGACTTTAAAACACAACTCCTTGAAGTACCAGGATGTATTGTCCTGAATATTTCACCTTTTGAGTTCTGGCAATAAAAGCAGAAAAACTCAGATCCTCAACTTGAATCTGAACTTCTCTGATTCCTTTTCAAATAAAAGTCACAACATGGTGACTGTATGAAACCCCTCTAGGTTTGGTCATTGTACGTATATAGCTGCATTTGTGTGTGGATGAATACCCCCCCACTCCCACTGGCGGTCAAGTAGACACCTCCCCTCCCAGTTGGTCTGCAGTCCTTTGGGACTGAGGCATTGCGCCCCAGGGCATGAGTGCGACCTCTCCTTGACCCCTCCTCTGTGCATGTGACCTTCCTCTGACGTGTAAGGTTAGCTTTTATACAGCTGCTGGGGTCAAAGGCAGAGACTGGAGGGGGGAGAGGGACTGAATAGAGTGGCAGTGGGCAGGGGCGGTACTGGTGATGTGGAGAGCTGCAACTGAGAAAGAGCAAGTGAGAGCTGAACAATGAGCGAAGTGCGGGAGTTTTTAAATGGGGGTGGGTGGAGGCAGTTACCAGTCGTCATGTCTCCCACATTGGGTTGTACATTTGTGTTTTTCAGATTTTTTTATTTTTTTATTTTTTGCTTTAAGCGTCTAAAGTGCAAAGTGCAGATAAAAACCCTGGCATCCTTTTGTACATGCATAGTTTTTATTTTATTTTGTATTTTTGTTTATGTTTATTAAATTTGTTCATTTTTTTTTAACAAAAGAAACATTACAAGACAATCTCATAAATGATAATGTACAAAATATAAAAAATGAAAGGTAGCAGAAAGAAGAATAAATCTTATTATATCTGCCCCTTTTTTCCAACAATCAGATTAAACAATAATAATCTTCAACCAACAGTACAAAATGACTAACTCTTTCTAATTTTCTAACTAATACAATACACATTACGCTATTTCATATATTTTTTTAACACATTCGTTTTGATCATTTTCTTAAATGTAAACATTGACTTGGCATTTTTAACTACATTCTCCAAGCCATTCCATAATCTAATTCCCTGGATTGAGGTAGAACGTCCCTTCAAACTAGTTCTGAATTGTGGTTTTACAAACATCTCTGTCCCCTTAAGATTATAACAACTTTGTCTTTTAACAAAATGCATTTGGATATTTAAAGGTAATGCATTATTTTGAGCCCTATACATAACTGATAAAATATTATAGTCTACCAAATCATGGAACTTCAATAACTTCAGTTGATAAAATAATGTACTTGATGGATGACGGTAATGTTTTCTAGTGATAATTCTTACAGCTCTTTTCTGTAATACAAAAATAGGCTTTGTGATTGTTTTACACGCATTCCCCCAAACATCAATACAATAGATTAAGTGTGGAACAATGATTGTGTTATACAACAAATACAGAGCTTTATCATTCAATAGGTCTCTGACTTTGTACAGTACTGCAATCGATTTAGCTATTTTTATTCTTACAGAATTTATGTGTTGTTTCCATGTCAGTTTGTCATCAATGATAACACCCAAAAACTTCACCTCACTCACTCTACAAATCTCAACATCCTCAATTTTGAGTGGAACATCAACAGTTTTCTTTTTATTACTGAATATCATGTAATTAGTTTTTTCTAGATTTAATGATAATTTATTTATTTTAAACCAAGTTTGTATCTTGACAAATTCTGTCTTTATCAATTCCAACATTTGTTCTATATCTTCACCTAAACAGAAAAATGTGGTATCATCAGCAAAAAGTACACATTTAAGGAGTCCTGACACATTTACCAAGTCATTCACATATAAAATAAATAGCTTTGGTCCAAGTACAGAGCCTTGGGGAACTCCACATGTGATATTACAGAGGTCAGATCTTACATCATTTATTTGTACAAATTGTTTCCTATCTTTCAAGTAGCTAGATACCCACTGTAATGCTGGTCCTCTAATACCATATTTGTTCAGTTTTTCAAGGAGAATGGTGTGATCAATAGTATCAAATGCTTTTTTTAAATCAACAAAAATACTGACACAATATTGTTTTTGATCGACAGCAGTAGTTATTTGTTCCATTAATTCCATGAGAGCCATTGATGTAGAGTTTTTAGCTCTGAACCCATACTGACTGTTGCTTAGAATATTTTGTTTATCTATAAATTGATCTAGTCTGTTTACAAATAGTTTTTCAAGAATTTTTGAAAACTGTGGTAACAAGGATATAGGTCTATAATTGTTGAACACACATTTATCACCATTTTTAAAAAGAGGAACTACCTTAGCTACTTTCATATTATCTGGAAATATTCCTGTTGAAAATGATAAATTACATATATATGTAAACGGCTCAATAACATGGCTCATTATGTCCTTTACAAACATCATATCCATGTCCACCCA
>JBBPBX010058663.1:0-19785 GCA_038048925.1 Garcialebias charrua | reverse complement strand
ATGCAATAAAGCAATTAAACTATTATGTTGGTGGTTGGAAAATAATATTTTATACATTTAATCTGGTATATTGAACACTTTAATATGTAGATTTAGATAAATACAAAATACTGTATATTTAAATGTACATCTCTCCTCCCAAAAAAGGTATTTTAGATCAAACTTCTAAAAATACAATTTCAAAGATGGTACTTTGAAAAACAAAACTGCTGTTGTATAAAAGAAGCACTGATCCATGACTTGATTTGACTTTAAACCTACAGTATATAATACAAAAAACAATAGGTGAAAGTAATATACAAGAGATGACTGCCTTCAGGCCCAGGCCTCCCCTGAAAAAGAGATATGTGATTTATTGAGATTTGCCTGCTTAAATAAGAATGGATGACTGCATGAATAGATTACTGCATAGTTTGAAAGAATTAATGTTTAAATGGATATATGGATGTGCTTGTCATATTTTGGTAGTTTTAACTCAACACTGGATGATCGATTACAGCTAGTGTGATCTCATGAGCATGTTGGCAGTTGTTGATCATGAGAGCAGCTGGTTTTGGCTGTTCAGCAAACTCGTTGATCCACTGTGAGAGGGTGCTATTTATAAGACTGAGCTGAATGCAGTACCTCAGACTGAGGAAGTATTTATTTATAAGACTGAGCTGAGTACAGCATCCAAGACTGTGGAAGTCATTTGTCCGAAAGGTTTCCTCAATCTGAGATGTTGCATTCAGCTCAGTCTTATAAATAGCACCCTCTCACAGTGGATCAACCAATTTGCTGATGATAGCCAAAACCAGCTGCTCTCATGATCAAGGAGGACCTGCAAACTGGTTGATCCACTGTGAGAGGGTGCTATTTATGAGACTAAGCTGAATGCAGCACCTCTCACTGAGGAAATCTTTATTTATAATACTGAGTTTAATGCAGCACCTCACACTGAGGAAATCTTTATTTATAATACTGAGTTGAATACATTATCTCCAGACTTAGACGAAAGACTAAACGTTTCCAGTTTTTTTTTTTTTTTGCTTTGCTTTGTGTTGTTTTTTTGAATGTCCTGAGGACCAGACTTAGCTTTTTTGATTATTCTACTAGAATTATTGAGCATTCATCAGGGTATTTTAATTTTAGTATGTGTCTTGTTCAACAAGCTTTCTAGTGTTTTATGTTTTCATGTAACAAATGTGATGCCCTGTGATAAACTTGCGAACCGTGAAAGGTGCACCCCGCCCCTTGCCCTATGATTGCTGGATATGGGCACCGGCGACCCCCGTGACCCAAAATGGAAGAAACGGGTAAAGATAATGGATGGATGTAGAAAATGGGCAATGTTTAGGCTGATGGTCCTCCTTGATCATGTGAGCAGCTGGTTTTGGCTGTCATCAGGAAGTCTTTATTTATAAGACTCAGCTGAATACAACATCTCAGACTAAGGAAGTCTTTATAAGACTGAGCTGAATACAGCATCTCAGACTGAGGAAGTCTTTATAAGACTGAGCTGAATACAGCATCTCAGACTGAGGAAGTCTTTCGTCACTCGTAAGTTAGGGATAACCTGTACTTTACAGTGGGTTGTGGTGAACCGTGTAAAAAAAGTACAATTTTGTTTTAGAAATATGTACAAGTTTGTAATGTTAATGTTTTATAATATGTAAATATGTCATCTCAGAAGTCTTTCATCGCTCGTAAGTCAGGGATCACCTGTACTTTACATTGGGTTGTGATTAACCATGCAGAAAAAGTAAAATTTTGTTTTAGAAATATGTACAAGTTTGTAATGTTAATGTTTTATAATATGTAAATATGTCATCTCAGACTGAGGAACTCTTTCGTCGCTCGTAAGTCGGGGATCACCTGTACTTTACAGTGGGTTGTGGAGAACCCTGTAAAAAAAGTACAATTTTGTTTTAGAAATATGTACAAGTTTGTAATGTTAATGTTTTATAATATGTAAATATGTCATCTCAGACTGAGGAACTCTTTGGTTGCTCGTAAGTCGGGGATCCCCTGTACTTTACATTGAGTTGTGATTAACCCTGCAGAAAAAGTAAAAAAAATTTTAGAAATATGTATATAATGTTAATATGTTTTATAATAATGTAAATATGTCAACAGAATTTAAGTTTTTATTTTATTTTATTTGAAACATTTAAGTTTTATTTTATTTTAAACATTTGAAGATTTGTTAGTGAAGATTTGTTAGTGAATATAAATAAAGTATGTGCCTAATTTGTTTAATAAAAGCAGTTCAAAAAACTGTTCTCCTAATGCAGTGTCCTGTCACATTTGTGTGTTTTATGTTAATTTTATGTTAAGTAGGCGGAGTATAATTTTCCCTTTAAAGACCCCATAATGCATGTTTGTCCTCATAAACCACATTTTTTGACGTCCTTGTAAACCACACTGGAGTCTGGGTGCTAAAACGTGCTGTGAAGCTCCTATCGGAAAGCTAAAGGGACCCAAATTTTTTTCAGAATTTTTAGAGTGCTCTGAGCTTGGTCCCAGGTCGCTAGGACCTCGGGAAGGGGTAGACCCCGTATTACACCTTCGGGCGGGTTTGGCGAAAAAGTCCGGCTAAACCACATTGACAAACCTGTGTGTGTGTGTGTGTGTGTGTGTGTGTGTGTGTGTGTGTGTGTGTGTGTGTGTGTGTGTGTGTGTGTGTGTGTGTGTGTGTTTATGCATACAGTAGTCACTCGCTACTTTGTGGTTTGTTTATCACAGGTTCGCTAAATAAGAGTGGACATGACACAAATGGCTGATTGGTGGATGAGCCATGGGTTGTTTATTTAAAATAAATTATTTTAAATGTTTTTGCACCATGTGTGAATCCCACAAGTGCAGGGAAAGCTCTCTCCTGCAGTCGATCAGCTGATTTCCTTCTCTGCCACTCACACATTTCTCCTACTGCAGCTTTTTGAAAATTTAACCCTTTGCTGTGCAGATGCACCAATCGGCTTTTGTCTTCCAACTTAAAATTCAAAGCATGTCACATCATAAAAATCATCATATTCACAAAAATATAAAAGTGTTAAAAGTTATTTTTTTAATTACTTTATAACTTCAGTTGTTTCCGTGTAGTTCATTTCTGCTCTGTGCTGCAGAGCTGAAGTTGTGTGACATCCCTTTGAGGTCCTGCTGCACTTCTCATCTCTACAATTTAAATTTAACTACTGTAACATTTTAAATAAACAATCCATGTTGGATGGATTGTTTATTTAAAATGTTATAGAATTAAGATTTAAGGAGGGAGATTGAGAGTAAAAGGTGATGAATGTGATTGCAGCCTGGCACGTCATGACAAAGTTTATTGAACTTGAACTGAACTTGAACTTAGACTACTGTATTCCTACTTTGTAGTTTTTCACTTTTCGCGGGTGGATGTGGGCCCAAACACCCGCGATAAACGAGGGAGGGCTGTATTTCCATTTGATTTTTGTTCAGTTTGTGTCCTGCAGACTTTAAGCTTCCACATCATATAGTATGTTGACCCAGCAATGGCTTCCACACATTTGGAGATGCTACATATCGCTTTGTTGAGCTGTCTCTTTAAATCTAAAAAAAAAAAAGTTCCGCTTTCATTAATAAATTTAAAGGCAGCCTACAGGTGTTTGAATCTGTTTATGTGCTGGACTGTCTGTCTGCACTCTTTGTCATGGCCTCTCTTTATGTCGTCTTCTAGTTCACTTTGTTGTGGATTTTTCTGCTCTAAATTGCCCCAAACACAGAAACTGGTGAAATTTAAGATATTTTCAAAATGGTCTTTGAATTTGTTTATTGCAATAAACAGACACACATCACACAGCCTGCAACGGAGGCGTGTGTATAAAAAAAAAGGTTCAATCCAGTTTTATAGCTTGTTCATGTGATGACAAAAAACTATTAAAATACAGTAGGTCAGAAAGGAATTGTGCTCTGTTTTCTTTGTTAACTGGGCTGTTTATGTATCCCTGTTATATTTAGATTCAACATGTACCAGTTAGACAACATATCTATCATGAGATGTATTTGTTTTAGTCAGATAAAACAGGAGATGTATGATTCATCATTATTCCAAAAACACTCTGAACATAGTATTTTCTCACTATGAACACAGACTCATATACAGGAAGTTTATATTTAAGGTAATGTACAAATGTTCTCTAGAACAACTTCTTGTGGAAATAGATGACAGCTCCCATATAAACAGTTCTACAGTTATACCCTAAAGACACAAGGCAGGAAGGTCTGTTTCACCACTCAGGCTTTAATAAAACTGTTCAAAGTGTCTTTAAATAGCTTTATTATTGCTAAACTTTAGCTTTGCTGTTTTTCTTTGCACAGGTTGCTTTTCTTCTGTTGCTGAAACTAAAAATATAATTATTTGACTAAAAACAGGTAACATTTGGGAAAAAAGCAACAATAAAAAATTAAAAGCCTTCCAGGGATGCATATTGCCTGCTGCCGCACATCCTACGCTAGAAAAGGATGACATTGTAATGGTTTTGGTCCAACCTTGAAGGGCATTTTGCACAATCTCATACAACGTATGCATTGTAAATGATTTTCAGCTACTACCACATTAGCTTTTAACTTAGAGTGTGTAAATTTGAATGATAGCTGTTTTGTGTTAGTTAGCTCGTTTTAATTAGTTGTAGTGGCCATCTTGTATTAAATTGACTTCAAAAGTTACTCAGTTGCAGATGTACTAATTACTCTGAACTTTTTAATAAAAATAAAATAATAAATCAGATGGGCTGTACTGAAATGTAATTTTGTTGTGCGTCTGTGCACTGCCAATAAAGCTAATTCTGATTCTGGTTCTTGAGATATTTGGCTAACAGGCTAACAGGGTTAATTCCAAGATTTATCACTAAAGTCTGAAGCAAAGATGTTGGACAATTATTAGCACTTGGAGTGTGTGTCATGAATGGCTGAAAATAGACTAAATTGTAGCCATTTTTCTGCTTAGTAAGCTCAGTTGGCTTTGGCAGCCATCTTGAATTGTGTTGGCTGCAGAAAATAATTAGCTTTAAGCATACACTAAATTGTTTTCTACATGTTTTAACATACAGTATGTTTAGTGGTTCATGGAATATTTTGTGAACAAACAAAAAGGACGCTGCACATACGGAGATTTCAGCAGCGAGCGATAACAATGAAGCAAATCCACAGCTTAAACTGTTCTCAGTTTCTGCTTCCATCCCAGACAGCTCTGTCATATTTCTGGTTGATAAATAAGTTTATTAACACACGTCATGTTTGTTGTTGCAGACGCATTAGCAAAGTCCCATTTCATCAAGTGCACTAAACTGACGTCCGGATGTTTGCTCCACTGGGTCAGACAACCAATTATTCTGTGTCATAAATTGCTGATGTTGGTGTAACAAACTGCACTTGAATGAAAACCTTTATCAAGGCAATAAACTTTATCACTGCCAAAAGCAAAAGGGTCATACGTTTTTTTCTTGTGCCTGTATGTGTGCCTTCATTTGTCTTTCATATTGACACAATATCAAAGGAAGGCCAAAGAGGAAATATATGGATGCAGTTAGAGAGGTTACAGATATAGTTACAGATACTGACCTAAAATGTTGTGTGGTTGTGGGTTTGTTTTATAATACATACCTTGATTTGTAACAAATTTCTGAATAACAAGTTTTTCTTTTAATACATTCAATCAAAATGGCTCCAACGCTGTTATTCCCCAAGATAAGATGATTTTTCTTTTAAATGGGGTTGGTGATATGATTCATTCATTCAACCTTTATTTAGTCAGGTTAATCTCATTGAGACTCGAGGACTCATTTACAAGAGGGACCTGTCTACAAACTAAAGAATGATGACAACAGCAACAGTAGAGTTTCCTTAAACAATCAACAATAGACAAACATAAGAGAGAAAAACATTTCTTTCTTTTTTTTTTACAAATTAAAACAAAGTATCAATGTAGCAAAAACATTATAAGGTAGATGTGGAAAATCTAAAACAGGAACATGTCTGCGTTGGTTTTTGCCAGGATTCCAAAAGATTCTTAAAGCCATTTAGAGAGGTCAAGGTCGAGAGCTTCAGATATTTTTGTAAGATGTCCAGGAAGCAGGAGCAGAGTAGGAGAAGGCCCTTTTGCCAAGTTCAGTCTTCACTGACGGAACACTGCAGGTAATCATGTCCTGAGACTGCACGCTGTAGCTGCACTCACGCAAAGACATGTAGGAGGAGATGTATGAAGGCAGCAGACCAAGAAGTGATTTAAAGATGAAAATGTACCAGTGGAAGAGTCTGCGTGAGGTTAATGATGTCCAGTTAACCAGTGAATACAGGGTGCAGTGGTGGGTATGATAATCACAGCCAGTTATGAATCTTAGTGCACCATGATAGACAGCATCCAACATCTGCAGGGTGCTTGTAGGAGCATTCATGTAGATAATGTCACCATAATCAATGGAGGGAATAAAAGTCACAGATGCAAGGTGTTTCCTGGCATTCAGTGTTAGACATGATCTGTTTCTGAAAAAGAAACCCAATTTAACTTTCAGTTTCTTTACTAGGTTTTCCACGTAGAGTTTAAAAGAGAAATGCGAATTGACCAGGATACCCAAATATTTATAGGAATCAACAAACTCAACAGGGACACCATTTGAGGACAAAATCAGTGGAAGAACTGCTGGGACCGACTCGTATATGAAAAAAGCATCCCTTTGGTTTTATCAGCATTTAGGACAAGTTTGAGCCAGAACAAATCTGACTGGATGATGTCAAAAGCGGATTGCAAAAGCTGGAAAGCCTTAGCAACTGTTTTAGCTCGACAGTAAACAACTGTATCATCAGCATAGAAATGTAAGGATGCATCAGGGATGCTCTGACCTATATTACCTTTGTAGATTGTAAAGAGGGTTGGTCCTAAGACTTAGCCTTGTGGTACACCATTTTTAACTATTAAATAACTGGAAGAATTACTGTTATGTTGAACACATTGCCTCTGATCGGAAAGATATTTAGAAAACTAACCAATGGTGTGATCTGAGAAACCGATTTCTGAGAGCTTATGACACAAGATGTTATGATCCGCAGTGTCAAAAGCTTTAGACAGGTCTAAGAAAAGTGCAGCACAATAATCCTTATCATCCAATGCTGCAACAACATCATTAAGAACCTTCAGTGAAGCAGTCGTTGTCCTGTGTTGTTTCCTGAAACCAGTTTGATGGAGAGGTAAGATAATAATAATAATAATAATAATAAATTCAATTTATACCGCACTTTTCATTAATAAAAATCTCAAAGTGCTACAACAATAAAACAAGTGATAAAATCAATAAAATATCAACTAAGATTAAAGACAGAATAATGTGGAGGCAGAATAGGCCTGCTTAAAAATAAATAAATAAAACAAGTGATAAAATCAAGTAAAATCAATAATACTATCAGCCAAGATCAAAGATAAAATCATGCGGAGGCAGAATAGGCTTGCTTAAAAAGAAAAGTCTTTAAACCGCTTTTAAAGTCAACCAGTGACTGTGGAGCTCTCAGGTAGTCAGGGAGGGAGTTCCATAGGCGGGGGGCAGCCACACAGAATGCCCGGTCTCCCATGGTCCTTAATTTGGTTCGTGGAATGTGAAGTAGATTACTGTTCTGTGATCGTAGAGACCGGGTGGATGAATATGGTGCAAGAATGTCCTTTAGATAGTCAGGTGAAGTTCCGTGTAAGCATTGGTGTGTAATGAGAGCAGTTTTGTACTGAATTCTGTAGGTGACAGGAAGCCAATGGAGGTTATGGAGAATGGGTGTAATATGTTCAAATTTACGAGCTCTCAATAAAATCCTTGCTGCACTGTTTTGAATATATTGAAGCTTCTGAAGATTTTTGCCAGGGATTCCAATAAACAGGAATGAGATGTTAAATGAGTCCAGATATTTTTTATTTATTTTTTTCCTTTTATAGATGGCCTCCCTTCTCACCTCATAGCCATCGTCTTCACACCATAATTATTATTTTTATTAGGATAGAAAGAAAGGAAGGAAAGATGGAAAGTAAGACCACAACACATAACAAATACACACAGAAAGCACAAGGCAAACACACCCGACTGCCATCTGTAAACCTTCAAAGAACATGACAGAACAAAACAACAAAGGACATATATATAAAAGACTTAGAATATTCATGGCTTTGCTGTAGTTCTCCATAAATATATATACCCATACCCATAAACAAACATATATATATACATGCATATGTAGTCACATGCACATCTACATATCTACATACAATACCTGCATGTGCGTCCCTGCATCTATTTGTGTGTGGTTGTGAACATGCATAAGTGTATAAGACTTCTCTAATAGAACATTCAATAGTGACTGCGAAGCATCAGAGATACGAACCCCAAGACCCGAGGCAGACAAAGGGGGGACCAGAGCCCAAGACCCCAAGAGGGACCCCGAGCACAGAGCCCCCAGAGCCAGCCAGACAGGATGAAATACACGCCCTCTCCCCATGTCTGACCACAGGGGAGAACCAGGCGAGCCCCACCAGGGACCACACACAATGACCCCCGGGGTCAATAGTGACATACCCACAGGCCCCCGCCGGAACCTGTTGCACCGATGTAGCCCCAGGACTAGAAACCAAGGCCTGGGCACCGAGGACACACACCCCTCAGGCCCAGGCCCAACAGGACCAGACGACCCGAGTCCCAATAGGCAGCCACCAGGCCGAGCCGACACACACCCAAGCGCCCCGCCACAGACACAGAGGAACCCAAGTGCGCCAGCAGGAAAAGGCACACCCTACTAGGGGGCCGCGTGGCAGGGGGGCCACACAAAGCAGCCCCAGCTGTATCAAAAAGGAGAGAGTCTAAGTCCCGGCCTGACAAATAATCATTCATAGACAGACACAATCACACAGACCACCCTCATCTTCACCATCACTCACTCAAAGACATACAATATCGCCACATTCCATTCATATTCCCAATTCGCACTCTATACACCCTAGGTCCAAGACATGTACCTGCCCCCTACATGGGGCAGCCCACGCCCAAACCCAGGAGGTAGACCCATTCATTCTGGGGTGGAGAGGAGCCAACGTCCAAGATCCGGCCCAACCCGCGTCCAGCCGACAGGACAGGACACCCGAGTCCAAACAGCCCAAGGGAGAGCGCAGCGCCAGCCCCGCCGATGGCAACCCCCCAGACCCCGAACCCCCCATAGTCCAGGAAAACACCCGAGGGCCCAACGGCCCTTCCTTCTACCGGACCCCACCCCCGGAATGGCAGCCAGGGAACCAGGGGGTAGCAAATGGGAAGAAAAAAACATAAGACCCCGACACACACACCCCCGTGCCCAGATGTGCTGTTGATGTGTGTTGTTGTAAAGTGCTATTAAAAAANGAAGTAGCAGAGGCTGGAGTGTTTCCGATCTGAAAGATAATTAGAAAACCAACCAATGGTGTGATCTGAGAAACCGATTTCTGAGAGCTTATGACACAAGATGTTATGATCCACAGTGTCAAAAGCTTTAGACAGGTCTAAGAAAAGTCCAGCACAATAATCCTTAGCACAATGCTTCAACAACGTCATTAAGAACCTTCAGTGAAGCAGTTGTTGTGCTATGTTGTTTCCTGAAACCAGTTTGATGGAGAGGTAAAATGTTAAATGAGTCCAGATTATTTTTTATTTGAGAGTTTATCAGTTTTTCTAGAACCTTGGCAAAAATGTAGTGTTTAGAGATTGGTCGATAGTTGTTCAGTGAGGTGGGGTCACCTCCCTTCAGCAAAGGAAGAACAAAGGCTGTTTACCAAGCATCCAGAATGGAGTTTTGGCTTATGGACAGATTAAAGATGTGGGTCACAGGGACTGTGATGATTTGAACAGCCAGCATTAAGAAATAAGGTGGACGTTCATCTGGTCCCGCAGATTTTTTTTTAGGATCAAGAACTTTTAACAGTTTATTTACCTCACTGACTGAGAACGGAGAAAAAGAGAAGGTGTGATTAACTGAGGATTGACTTGTAGGAGGTATTTGATTTGTAGAAGTTTGATTATTAGATGAAGTGGCTAATTTTCAATTTGTAACTGTGTCAAATAATGAACTAGAAGCAACAAAATGTTTGATGAAACAGTTCAGGGTCTCATGCTTATTTGACACAGGAATAGAGTCAACAAGAAGTTGTGATGGGAGGTCAGATGATTGGGGGATATCTGAGAGATTTGATGGTTTTCCAGAATTTTTTTGGGGGTCGTTTAGATTTTTGGAGGTCTGAGATAAGAAATAATTACGTTTTGCAGCTTTGATGGCAGTTGTGCATTTATTCCTCAGCTGCCGAAAATTCAACCAATCAGTGTCTGAGCCAGATTTTCTCGCTGCAGCCCAAAGGTAGTCTCTCCTGTGCAGGAGGGCAGCTAGTTCAGGAGTAAACCAGGGGCTGTCACGCCCCTTTATCCTGAACTGTCGGAAAGGAGCGTGTTTGTTCACAAAGTAAATGAAACAATTATGAAAATAGTTCACATCATTGATTAATAAAATATGTTGCCAATCAAAGTGGGATAGATCCCAGAGGAATGACTGTTCACAAAAACGTTTCAAATCCCTTTTTTGAATTATTCTGGGCTTAGAAGGTGGAAGTTTAATACAAGTAGATCTAAGAGCTACTATCACAGAATGATCACTCAAAATGTTAGCAAATACACCTGTACCAGGAAATTTGTGAGGTGTATTTGTTAGGAACAGATCTAAGATGGAAGATTTTTCAGGACAATTTTTGTTTGGTCTAGTGGGAGAGTTAATGATTTGGGTTAGATTGAGAGATAGGCAACATTCCTTGAATTTATCACAGAGGGGGGTCGACTTATCCCTGTCAGGCTCTGCGCCTGTCATGCTTTTTTCTGTTTTTTGCTCACTCCTCAGTTGTGCTTCTTCAGTCTGCATCCTTAATCACTTTCACTTGTTATCATCAGCCACCTGCCAAGCGGCACTGATTTACTTGCTCTCCCTCATAATATAAAAGCCCTCTCATTCATTTGTTCCTTGTCGGGTCATAGTCATTTCTCCCTGATGTCTGGTGGAGCAATTCATCGTTTTCTCCTTGTTTTTGTAAGTAACTGCACCGTTAGTCTTTTGTTTTAATAATTAAAGTGTTTATTATTTTTACATTCTCCATCTCCGAGTCCTGTTCTGCCTGCACTCTGGGTTTGCTTGCTCCAACGGAACCAAATCGTGACAGTATGACCCGACCTCGTAACCGCAAACCCCAGAGGCGGAACAACGGATCTGCTCAGCGGCTGCCGGACGCGGCCCTAAGTCAGGACAAGCCGACAGTCATCCGCATGTTCGGATTCTGAACTGAAACTGTCTGGAGGGACCACAGCCCAAAAGTGGAGATCCTCTCATCTTTGCTTTTAGTCGAGGAGGAGGAACCGAGGAAGCTCAGAGGCAGCCGCGCAGCTTTTTGGCCGTCTCCCTCTCACGTTCCAAAGCTCCAATCGATGTGGTCTGACTCGGATGAAGATTCGGAACCGGAGGGGTTCTGGGCAGGTTCGGTACCGGCTCTCAGCCCACATCGCCGTTGGTCTAAACGGTTGGACATTTCCGGGTTCCAGGCCCACCCACCTTCAGTCTCTCTTCGCCGGTTGTCAAAGAAGCCGGGGAACATTTTGAAGGGGGGGAGGGGCATGTGTCAGCCCATGTGCCGGCCCGGCTGACAGCGGTTCTGACTGGACTGAGGGGGAACTTTTTCTGAAGGAGAACGTTGCACGCCAATGCACTCCTGTTGCTGGGGGAGTGGGTGTCACATGCCCCTGCGCACCTACCATGAGAGGGGAGGAAGTCTTCAGCTCCAGCTCCAGTGATTGGTGGAACAGATCAATCGTTGCAGAGGAAATAATTTCCTCATACACTGGAGCTGACAACAAAGACGACTCGCCTGGGGGCGTGGTAGCTGTTCGAGCAAGCGTGGAAAAATAGCTGTGTATTACGCTCACTGATGCTCGCACGCGTTCAGCCAGGTCCGCCTCCCAACTCACCACCTGCTGATCACACTCTCCTATCTTCATCAATTTCTCCTCTGAGCTCACAGATAGTTGCAACTCTCTGTTTTCCACCCACAGCTGAACCTCTGAGCTCAGCAGCAGCTTCACCTGCCAGCACTTTCTCACCTGACAGCTCAGCAGCAGCTTCTCCTCGGAGGTCACCTGGCAACTCAGCAGTAGCTTCACCTGACAGATCAGTAGCAGCTTCACATGCCAGCACCTCCTGGACTGGTTCCACTCCTGTTGCTCAGCCTGGGTCGCCTCACTGTACACCATCTGCTTCACAGCTGAGTTCACCAGATGCTGCAACTCTCAGCTCCTCAGATCCAGCTGCACCAAACCTGGCTCCCATGCCAGCGCCCAGACTGGTGCATCCTGTGCCAACACCCAGGCGGGTTCCAGCTTCTGCTACGTTGGGTTCTACACCTGCCGCCGACCAACCTGGTCCATCTGGAGTAGTCTCTCTTTTTCCCTCTTTCTTCACAGACACTGCTTCTGAGGTGGTCCTAGGTACGGAGGTCCTCAAGTTTCCAGAGGTCCTCTCACCATCGGAGATCTTCGCTTCGCCAAACGAGGTCTCACCGCCTATGGTCTCACTACCTGTGGTCTCACCGCCTGAGGTCTCATCGCCTGAGGTCTCACCGCCTGTGGTCTCACCGCCTGTGGTCTCACCGCCTGAGGTCTCACCGCCCGACGACATCTCAGGGGGTCCCGACGACGAGGGTCCTGACAACGAGGGTCCCGACAACGTCTCAGAGGGTCTCGACGACGAGGGTCCCGGTGACGAAGAAGACGATGAGGGTCCTGTGACGACGAGGGTCCCGGCAATGATGAACGTCCCAGTGACGAAGAAGACGATGAGGGTCCCGGCGACGACGTGGGTCCCAGCGACATCTATGAGGGTCTCGACGACGAGGGTCCCGGCAACGAAGAAGATGATGAGGGTCCCGGTAGAATACTGTATATGTATCAGCAGTAGTGTAGATATAAAAGTAGTGTAAATGTAAACAGTAGTAATAAATGTAAACAGTAGTAATAAATGTAAACAGTATTAATAAATGTAAACAGTGAATGTAAACAGTAGTATGACTATAGGCAGTAATGTAATACAAACATTAGTGCAAATATGAGAAGTAGTGCAAACTGAATGAGCACATGACCGAGAGTTTAGTGAATAACCCGTTTGATGACACAGAGTCCAGTGTTAAAATCTTTGTGTTGTGTGGTAATGTGTGAGAAAGTTTTTTGTGTTAAGGCAGTTCAAATGGGAGGGGAGGCAGAGCAGGCAGAGTGTTTAGCATCCTGACTGCCTGATGAACAGAGCTGTCTCTCAGTCTGCTGGTTCGAGCCTGGAGACTCCTCAGTCTCCTCCCTGATGGCAGCAGTCTGAAGCAGCTGTGTAGTGGGTGTGTGGGATCACCTGCCATGCAGAGGGCTTTCCGAGTGAGGCGGTTGCTGTGTAAGTCCTGCAGTGAGGGGAAGGAGGTGCCGACGATCTTCTCAGCTGCTCTCACGATGCGCTGGAGGCTCTTGCGGCAGGATGCAGTACATCCACCAAACCACACCGTGATGCAGCTGGTCAGTACACTTTCTATGGCTCCCCTGTAGAAGGTGCACATGATGGAGGTTGAAGCTCCAGCCCTTTTCAGCTTGCGGAGAAAAATCATGATTGCTTAGTTGTTTTACACAGAGTAGAATGGACTGCCAGAACAGACCACACAAAATAAAAAGGTAAGATTATTTACAGTATTCAAGTGGAGTCTTTCCCCCCGCAAGGAAAGCAACTGGTGTCCAGGTTGAGGCTCTATGAAGCGCTGCAGACACAAGAAGTTAGGGTTTCCTTGTAGGAAAACACAGGGACAGGACTAGAAGGTACAAGAAAATGTCAGGTTAGTAAAGTTTTTCTATGACAAGAGTCTTAGAGATGTCACATAGATAGTGCAATGCTCCAGCAGAGAAGATCTGGGTACAAGAACTTTAAATACTCCCAGGAGTTTGTCAGGATCAGAGTCAGCTGTGGACCATTTGTCTCCACGCTGCCACTCAGGAGCTGCAAAGAACTGGTTAACAAATATACTGGAACCCCACAGGTAAAAATAAATAAATACTGTTATAAGTTTCCAAGAACCTGCTTTGCTGAACTTTCTTCTATATTTAAAGAACATTTCCACAAAATGTAACAGGATAAATGTTATAAAACCCCATGTCCCACTTTAATCACAACTTCTCTTTAGTTTCATGCCATCTCTGTGCTGAGTGATCTGATAAGTTATGGTGACAGTTCTCCATCTCCCTGGACAGAACAAATACTGGAAGCAGAGCGCTGCATCCACCAATCCCTATGTGAAATCATCATTAGCCAGAATAGAACTAGAGGTCAGATGCTATTTTGGAGCAGAGAGTTTGCATGTCTTATTTTTAGTCATAGTCTCAGTTTAAAGACTGTTTTAGTCCACATACCCTGAATCTGTCAAAGGTAAATGTTTAACTTCCAAACTGGGAGAGTGATATGATAACCATAAAGAAAATGAATTTAAAAATACTTTTTACAAATGTTCTTTTATTTTGTCCAGACTCATACTGAATAACCTCTTTCTACTAACTGTCTGGTATTTTTTTTAAAGGTGGTTACAAGAGAGACTGTTTTACAGGCTAATGAGACATAATTGTTTATAATGTGTATATTGTTTTAATTAACATTTTCACTACATTTTAATTGTAGTCATTTTATAAGCACTGTTAAGCACCATAAGCACTATTTCATGCTTTATTTTTAAAACATCTGTATATAACAGATATAAAATATTGTTGTATGTTCACTGTATTTGTTTATTTAAAACATCAAAAAGCCAAATTGCAAAAGACTGATTTACCGTATTTCCGCCGTACACGTCGCACTGCCGTACACATCACATCAGTCCAATGATGTCCAATAAAGTGGAAAAATCCATAAACATGTTGCACCGCCGTATACGTCGCATCTATTACGCGTCGCCACTGACAACCCGTAAATGTGGGCCGGTGTTTTGGCAAAGATGGATTGGCTGCCAAATGGCCACAGGAGCGTGCACGGAAGGACTTTAACAAGATTAACACTTAAAAACTATTATTTGTTTGCTGAAAATTATAGCAAAGATGTGTCTGAGCTGAACTTTTCCTTAATAAATAAACATAATGGTCAAATCAGCTGAATTTAAAAAATAGTTTCGCCACTCGGTTCTGCAAAACGTGCACGCGCAGCGAGCGGAAATATGCATCTCTTTAAAATTTAACAAGATAAACACCTTAAAAAATATATTTGTTTGCTGACATTACAGTACTAGGACCTAAGTTGTTCATTTATATGTAAATGATTTAGTCAAGGTGTCTGATATCCTAAATTGTGTTTTGTTTGCTGATGACACTACCTTCTTTTGTTCGGGTGGAGACTTAAATCAGATGTTTGAATTAATGAAGAGTGGGTTTGCTAAAATACAAACTTGGTTTAAATTAAATAAGTTATCTTTGAATGTTGAAAAAACTAATTATATGATATTTAGTAAAAAAAAATATCACTTTGGATTTTCCCTTCACAATTGATGGTGTTGAAATAAGCAGAGTGAATGAAGTAAGGTTCCTAGGAGTAGTTATTGATGATAATATGTTGCTTCCATGACAGTTTAACTTTGTAAGAACTAAATTATCTAAGTCCATGGCAGTACTGTATAAAGTAAGGGACTT
This sequence comes from Garcialebias charrua, assembly GCA_038048925.1. NCBI lineage: Eukaryota > Metazoa > Chordata > Actinopteri > Cyprinodontiformes > Rivulidae > Garcialebias > Garcialebias charrua. The sequence continues at coordinate 4,060 of JBBPBX010058663.1, read as the reverse complement.
GCTGAATGTCAAAGCTTTATGTTTGCTGTACAATACAATTACAGTACCGGTATTGTGGCACATTTAATTTACTGTGTTGGTGTTTGGGGCACTGCTTGTAAAACTGTAACCCGGTCTATTTTCATTTTACAAAAAAGAGCTGTAAGAATTGTCTCAGGAAAACATTATTATCATCCTTCAAGTATTTTGTTTTATCAAATTAAATTACTTAAGTTTTATGATTTGGTGGATTACAATATTCGATTAATTATGTTCAAGGCTCAGAATAACATACTACCACCACATATTGAAGCATATTTTATAAAAAGGAACAGTTGTTATAATTTGAAGGGAATGGATTTTTTGTAAAACCGAAGTTTCGAACCAGTTTGAGGGGTAGATCTACTTCAATACAGGGAATAAGTTTATGGAATTGTTTGGACTGTGATATTAAAAAAGAGAAATCATTATTTTTATTTAAGAAAAAGATCAAGAATATTTTGTTGACAAGATATATATAAGTTATTTATTTACTATAATGAATAATTGTGACAATTTAATGTTTTTGTTGTATTCTTTATGATTATTGCTTGAATTTGATTGTTTAAATTGATTAAGAAGGGGCAGATATGATAAGATATTCTTCTTCTGCCTCCTTTCATTTTATATGTATTTTATTTATTTGTATCTGTAATTGTATTTGTGTTTTTTTAATTGAAATGAAATGAATAAACGTTTAAAACAAAACAAAACATTATAGTAAAGATGTGTCTGAGCTGAACTTTTCCTTAAAGATGCAGTCTGCAGTTCTGTAGTGCAGTCTGTAAGTTGTCTAAAAATATATTTTTAACATATTTCTTCACTCTGTCACTATCTCCTGACAGACTAATGTTAGACAAAGTAATCTCTGAAAAAACTATAGTCCCCTTGCTTATCTAAAAGCATTTCTAAAAAGCCACAGTGAACGGCCGTTAACCAGCCATTAAAAACAGAGCTTTTAACCAGCCAATAAAAACAGAGCTTCTCACTTCTCACGCTCCTAACCCCCGCGTCCCAGCCCGCAGCGGCCGCGCAGGTTCTTGTTCAAAGTATTGCAAAGCGATGCAAAACTGTTTTGTATGTGACACAAATGTATTAAATTCCCCTTCTTCATCCCTGATCTGGACTTTTGTTTTTTTGCCAAAAGTCAAGTGATCACTTCATCCTCCACTGACTCATGACAGAAACATTGAGGAATTGAATGAATTTGTCACGAGCGAATTAAACTCATGTCCAACGTGGCTGTGCGCGGCTCTGCAGATTTCATGGTGTTCTGGTGTGCTGGACCAGCGCTCCCCGTTTTTATTTTATTTTTTAGAACGTTTTATTAACATATAAACACAGAACTTTGCAGCGGCTGACAGGACATGCAGTGGAGGAGGAGCATTCGGAATCAGAGCTGAATTTCACCGAGAGCAAGAAGGAGCAGAGCCATATATGGCTCTGAGGGGGAGGGACCAGAAACGTGTCTCTGTTCAAAAATGTCCTAAGTTCCAGCATGTTCCAGAAATTACATATTGCACCTTTCATAAATGGATGTAATGTTCAAATCAGCTGCATTTAAATAATTTCACTACATCGGATCTGCAAAATGTGTGCGCGTAGCAAGCAGAAACCTGCATTTCTTTAAAATTTAACAAGATAAACACCTTAAAAATATATATTTGTTTGCTGACATTATAGTAAAGATGTGTCTGAGCTGAATATTTCCTTAATAAATGCACGTAATGTTCAAATCAGCTGGATTTAAATAGTTTTGCTATGTCGGATCTGCAAAACATGCAAGCGCAGCGAGCGGAAACCTGTATCTCTTTAAAATTTAACAAGATAAACACCTTAAAAAATATATACTTGTTTGCTGACATTATAGTAAAGGTGTGTCTGAGCTGAACTTTTCTTAATAAATGCACTTTGATGGTTAAAACATGGCAAAATTCATTCATTCATTCAACCTTTATTTAGTCAGGTAAATCTTTTGAACCTCATGGGCTCATTTACGAAAGCGACCTGCTAAAACTAAAGAACAATGAACAGCAGTGGTAGAATTTCCTTAAACAATAAACAATAAACAAACAAACAATAAACAATAGAAAACAAAAGAGAGAAAAAAACAAAAGAAAGTTTTTTTTTTTTTTAACAAAGTATCAAAAAACTAGCAAAACATTATAAGGTAGACGTATAAAATCAAAGACAGGAACAAATCTGCATTGGTTTTTGCCAGGATTCCAACAGATTCTGAAAACCATTTAGAGAAGTCAAGGTCGAGAGCTTCAGATCTTTTTGTAAGATATTCCATGAAGCAGGAGCGGAGTAGGAGAAGGCCCTTTTTCCAAGTTCAGTCCTCACTGACGGAACACTGCAGGTAATCATGTCCTGAGAGCGCACACTGTAGCTGCAAAATGAAAAATGAAACCGACGAAATGAAGCTGCTTTAAAATTACGACACGCTCACCCGTCCATAATGATGACAGAAACACCTTTTTTTTTTTATTCAAACCCGTTGAATTCTTCATCCTCTGTGTCGCTGGTGAAGAGTTATGCCAACTCCTCAGGTAACAGGTAGTTGATGCAGCTCAGAACACTGTCTCCTCTTCCACATCCACATCCAGCAAACATCCTGGCCTTCCTTCCTCTAAGATATCCGTACACAGGTACACCGGTAGTCGTCAAAAGCCTAGAGGGCCCTTTAGTGCCCCTATCAGTCAGAATGAATGGAAACGGTCATATCTCAGCCAATAATGTGTCTAAAAATATGGGGGGAAATCCATAAATATGTCGCTTCGCCGTATAAGTCGCAGGACATGTAAATTAGGCAAAAAACTGCAACTTTGCATCAGGGTACTTTCTCCTAATGTTTGCTTCCCCTTTTCTTATTTAAGCAACATGAGCAGTGCATCTTAGAAGCTGTAGCCCCCCTGTACACTTCAGTCCATCTTTAGGATGGCTGTACGGGAAGTAATTTTGTTGTACTACTGTGCAAGTATAATAAAAGCATTCATATCCTTATTGTCTTTTTTCTGGCAGCTGCATATCTAATGTCCTTCGACCAATATATCCACTGTCCCTCCTTTGGGCATGTCCAAACCTTCTCAGTCTAGCCTCTCTAACTTTATTACCTAGTTGTTCAACCTGTGCTGTACTTCTTATGATCTCATTCCTAATCTTATCTGTCCTTGTCACTCCTAAGGAGAACCTCATCCACCTTGGTTTAGTCAACTTTCATTTAATCACCTTCAGCAGGACCCAGTCTGGTGTGGGGATCAGTTGTCAGTCTCTTCATTCAGGGATTCTCCCTCCTGATGAGAAAAGCTGGAAATCAAAGCTTTCGAATTGTTATGTTATGCACCCCGGGGGGGTTAGATGTTTAAACATCCTTGTTTTTATTTATATTGGCTGCAACCTGCTGCAGTCTGCTGGTTCAATGAAGAACTCACCTTTCCTTTACTCAGCTTGTCCTAATCAGGCTTGATTAGGCAGAGCTGCTGCCAAACTGTGATTTCTGCCTATAAAACTTTAGGCTGTAGTCTAAAGAGCACGGAAGCATGAAAACATGGGTTTGCTGCATGAAACAGAGGTTTGATGAAGAGAAGCAGAGCTTCTGTGGAGTGATCTGTGAAACAGATTGTGGAACCAGGGATGTTCTCCGTCCACCCTGGTCATGTGGTGAGTACTCCTAAAAGGGAGTTGTGTTTTTAGCTAAGACTCATTAGTTCTGGTGCTGACTCACAGCACATGTGGAGCAACAGTTGCTCATGTGGCAGCTCTAGTGCTTACTAGAGTTGTGTGCAGTGGAGGCTAGTGTAAGCTAGTGGAGGCTTGATGTTACGAGTAGTGGCTTGTTGAATCAAGTAGAGGCTTGTGTGGCCAAACCCAAGAAGTCAGCTGAGGTTCATTAGAACATGCTAAGGATACACTTCAGGTAACTGAGGGCTGAGAAACAGCCATGGTGCTGTGTTGAGTAAAACACTGAGAGACCTCCACCCTCCCTGAATGTTTGTGGGTTTGCTCCTGTGGGAGTAGGAGTTGAGTTGGTTTGCGCTCT
>JBBPBX010058662.1:2791-22028 GCA_038048925.1 Garcialebias charrua | reverse complement strand
TTTGCCTACATGGTAGATCCGAGTCTGTTCTCCGCTCTGCTCCCTCCCCCTCCAACCCTCCCTCCTCTCTGCTCTTTACGGTGGGGAAAAAGGTAAAACAAGCAGCTACGGAGCTAGCATAAGAGCTTGTAAATAAGTTTATTGGTTTTTACTGATAGATAATTAGTTATTAGCGGTACTGCATTTTAAATAAAAATAGCACAAATCCACTTATGAAGTATAAAAGTTAGTCAAACCACAAAAACGCTGACAAAAAGTTTAGGTCCACTGTAAGCGGATTAGCGCTTTAGCGCTCTCTGGCGTTCATAAGTCCACCACTGGTAAAGGATGTTAGTTTAATACTGACCCCCTAAAATTCCTTTACATCTGGTGGCTCATACCGGTTTCTGAATGATTATTCATAAATCTGCGATCTCTCATGAACTGAAACGTCATGCTTGCATATTAGGATCTAATGTTTAACTCTGAAGGTGACATCTTTTGGCTGGAGAGTGTTCTAGTCGTAGCAGAAGTGCTTGTACTGACATTTGAAGCTGAAATTGTTATTTGTTCAACTCTTTAAACGCTATAAGTAGTTTTGGTGGGAAGTTGTCAGGCTGTGTGGGAAGTGTTTTGTGGTTCTGAAGGCCCGGTCCAGATTACGTGTCCACAAGCTGAGGCAATCTCATCTCAAAAATGACCAGAGTCACTTTTAGAAGCTATTATTAACACTTACAAGATTGCTGTGTGTGGTGTTTTTACATTTTAGAGCAGGTCAAAGAAGCATATTACAGGTAGTCCCCGATTTACGAGCGCTCTGATCTACGAGGTTCCGGACTTACGAGCTGGCGAATTATTGAAAAAAAAACGCAAAAAATACTGAGTTTTCCTGTGTTTTTTCACCACAGTTCGTTAGCTAAACATGTGGACACACGTTTCCGATCATTTTTATGCACTCATAAGCAGTTTTTCGATGAAAAACGAGTGTTCGTAGTCGCGCTAGCAAAACCGTTCCAATTTACGAGCGAAATTCCGGACTTACGAGAAGCGTGGCGGCCGTTCCAAATTACGAGATTTCCGGTTTACGAGCGCCTCGTTGTAACGGATCTCGCTCGTAAATCGGGGACTACCTGTACTGTTGAAACGTTGTTGGATAGTGGTTCTGATGAGTCCCGAATTCTGCTCCATTAAAAGTGAACGGAACCGACCTTGACGCGGCTCCGAGAGAGTCCGTGTTGTGTTGCAGTTGAAGTGCTGTGTTACTAAGCGTATAGCCTGGTTAAAACCAGACCCTTGTCCTTCACTTCGCTTTGGACTAGGGTCTGGGACTTCTCCCAAAGAGAAGGATTTCTCCGGTAGATTTTTGACCGGACCAATCAGAGAACAGAAGGGGCGGAGTTTTTGGTCCCGAACCCACACCTCCACCTGTCCCAGCGCGTAGCCAACAAGCAGCCGCATGTTCTCATTCAAAGCATCTGCTCCGCCTCCTGCTGCATTTTCTCTCGCTGCCGATGCATATTCTGTGTTTATATGTTAATAAAACGTTCTAAAAAATAAAATAAAACCATGGAGCCTTGGTCCAGCACATCAAAAGACCAGAAAATCTGATGGGACTCGGGCAGCCACGTTGAACCCGAGTTTAATTCTCTCGTGACAACCTGAGGCATTTCCTCATCGGCGGAGGGAGAGGAGGAGGAGAAGGGAGCGATCACTTGACTTTTGGCAAAAAAACAAAAGAAAACTCCAGATAAGGGATTAAGAAGGGGAATTTAATACATTTGTGTCACATATAAAACAGTCCTGCATCGCTTTGCATCGCTTTGAATGAGAACATGCGGCTGCTCGCTGGCTGCGCTGGGACAGGTGGGGGCGTGGGTTAGGGGCCAAAAACTCCGCCACTTCGGTTCTCTGATTGGTCCGGTCAAAAATCTACCGGAGAAATCCTTTTCTTTGGGAGAAGTCCCAGACCCTAGTCCGAAGCGACGTGAAGGACAAGGGTCTGGTTTTAACCAGGCTACTAAGCGTAGCTAAGTTGTGCCTGTTTTAAATGTGATTGCCACGTTTCAGAATTTTGGAAAGTTAATTTGAAGCGTTTGAGTTGTGTAAGAGTCTATAAAGTTGCGTTCTGTTGTGCTAAGGTAACGTGAAAGGCTACGTGTCACATCACGTCTGTTAATGAGCTGTGATTGGATGAAACAAGAGCTGTGATCTGTCAATCAATCTCGTATCTGTAAAGCGAGCGCTGATTCGCTGAAGTGGGGGAAGCACGCCGATGCGACCCGCCCATTTTTGTCGTCATTTCCAGGTGCTGCGCCTTTGAGTGACAGCTTACACTCACAAGACGAACGGAGATTTCACTAAAAGTTTAAAAACTCAATTTAAACCATCTAAACTGTCTGACCACATAAATTTGTCTCTGACAAGAACGTGGTTCGAGCGATTATCACGGACACACTAGAAACTAATTCTAAATGGTTGATTTTTGACCGAATTGTTAGGTGCTACTCGCAAACTAACGGTTAAGCTACGGCTAAGCTGACGGGAATCAACCACGCCGCCTCTAGCGGCCGGAAGTAGAAAGAAAAGGTCCCCTCGTGATAAGTTTAAGTCTTGACTGCCACCTGTTGGTTAAAAGACGTTAACAGAGGAGTTCTCTCAAAACATCATAAAAAGTCAGCATTTTTATGGTGAAATACCACCATTAAAATTGTTCTGGGCACAAACCAAAAACTCTTATTTATTCTAAATACAGATTTTAGAATAACAGAGGTACAGACAAACATTTCTGCTTATTTTAAATACAAAAGCCTCAGGCCCCGACCCGATAGGACCAGAGGACCCGAGCCCCACCAGGCAGCCACCAGGCCGAGCCGACACACGCCCAAGCGCCCAACCCCTGAAAGCGACAGCAAGGGCCCCCAGCACGCCAGCAGGCAAAGGGACACACACCCGGGGGCCACGTGGTAGGAGCGCGGCACCAAGTAGCCTCAGATGTAACAGAGAGGGGGCAGTCTAAGTCCCAGTCTGACAATTAGACATTCATACACAGACACACTCACTCAGACCCACCCTCATCCTCACTCATGCAAAGACAAACAATAACGACACTTTCCATTCATAATCCTGATGCACACTCTATACCCCCTAGGTCCAAGACACGTATCTGCCCCTACATGGGGCACCCCACACTCAAGCCTGGGAGGTAGGCCCATTCATTCTGGGGTGCAACGTAGCCGACAACCAAGATTCGGCCCAACCCCCGCCCTGCCGACAGAACAGGAAACCTGAGCCCAAGCAGCCCCAGGTAGAGCACACCTCAGGCCCCGAACCCCCCCATAGCCCAGGACAACCCCCGACGGCCCACCCCCAGAATGTCCACCAGGTAACCAGGGGGAGAGAAAAAAAATAAAAAAATAAAAAATATATATAAGAAAAAAAAAATAATAATTATATAAATAAATAAATAAAATTGAAATTAACAAATCTAGACCCCGACACATACACACCGTCCCCAAATGTGCTGTTGGTGTGTGTTGTTGTAAAGTGCACTTAAAAAGGGAAAGAGAAGGAGCAAAGGCTGGCATTATGCCAGTTTCCCCTCCACTTCAACTCTAACCCAGGCTCTTTTTGTCTAAATGCATAATTGTGAGTGAGCATAGGCACGGGGGGCAAGAGTGATGTCATCCCGCCACCCATAACCATAGTGCTCACCCCAAATTCCTATATGTGAATTTTATGAGGATGTTTATGAGTGAATGTCTAAGGTGTATAATAAAATTGAGTCCCAGGTGGTTCTGAACAACAGAGATGTAAAAATGTTGCAGCACACCCGAGTCTCAAAATCCCTACATGTATTAATTTGAGATGAAGAGGGCGGAGGTGCGTGGTGAGGGATGGGGAGAAAATATCTGCAGGAACAATGCTCCCACAGCGAGTCAGCTCCCCCGCTGACCCTAAATACCCCCCCCAGTTCGCCAAGGTCCACCCAAGGAGCGAGGCAAAAAAACCTCTCCGACCGCCAGGCCATTGAGCTCTAGACCAGAGAGGGACACGGCCACGAGGGCCGCCAACAGCAGAACCAACAGCCCACATCCACCAGGGCCGCCAAGACCCCTACGAACCGCAGTCGGCCCGCCGTCCAAGAGGACACAAAAATCCCACATGGACGACACGGCCAAGAACGCCCACCCAACTGCCGACAGAGCCAGGAAGCACCGGGAGCGGGCCCCCACCATAGAAAGGGCCCACACACCGGCCATGCATAGTCCCAGACCATCATCAAGGACACCCACTCAGTCCCCACCCCAGAAGAAATACTACACCTACCCTTCATACTAACAACTTTCAGAACACATGAACACACTAGACACCCAGGCTGGGTCAACCTGCCCCCTCCCATGGGCCACCAGTCACGCTCCCAGACACCCAAACCCCCAGCACATGAACCCCCAATCCACCAGCGAGCTGAGGGCCCCCCTGCTAGAGCTGGGCACCAGAGCGTGGGCTAGCCCATAGCCCGGCGACCTGCCCGCCAGAGCCCAAGATCCCCGATCCCTACCAGGCCCAAGCCCGGGGATGATACGTCCCCAGAATCCCTAGCTCCCGGCGCCCCACCCGAAACCACTCCAGCACAGCCGGGTCACCGACCGGCGACCCATGACCGCCGCCACAGACCACCTGAGGGCCTGCATGCTGCCCCCAGCAGACATCCCCCAGAACCCCCCTGGTCCTCCCCAGGTTGAAGGCAGGGTCCTCCCCGCCCAAACAGCCCCAACCCCCCGGCGCCCCAAACCCCAACCTCCCCCCACACCAGCCCCAATGCCCCACAAGGCCAGATCCCAGACCCCCCACCCTCACTACGTAACGGAGCCGATCAAAGAATGCCAGATAGATTGATCCGATGTGTCGGCAGATGCTGTTTCAAGACTAATATGACCCTTCATTTGTCCTTATTTTCGGAATTAGGAAAAAATTATGCTTGACGCTTCCTTGGTTGAAACAACCACTAACCCAACACGAGGTAACCATTGCAAATGATTCAAAATTACAAATAAAATTGAAAAATGCGAAAAATACTCTGCCTATAGACCACACTGTTACTGCTGCTCTGGTAGCTTGTTTCCGCCTCTACGCAGGGAGGACTACCCGGAAATGCCCCTGATGTTACGTCTCATGGGAACTATGTATTCTGGTCCTCTGGATGGATTCTTTTTTTGTTGAAACATTTTGTCTTTTGTCCAAAAGACTTCTTCAGTCTGAGGAACTTTAACAATCTCAGAAGAGAACCCATCCATCATTAAACAGGGGAGGAGGCCTCCGTGTCCAACTGTTCCCCTCTCATGGTACCATGGGCGTAGCCAGGGGGGGTTCACCCGGTTCGAACGAACCGCCCACTTTGCCTATGAAGTCCCGTCTACAACTCCCGCGAGACTGTGAGGGGAAGACAACGTTCACTCTGTCCTGGCTTGGAAGGCAACACGGTGGATTCAAACGGTAAAATTACATTGTGGTTTTTGATTCAACTGTTCATTTGTGTATTTTAAGTAGTACTGTTTGATGTTAGAGAGATTAGAAGTGGGTCACGTTTTTATAAGATATGGATAATGCTAAAACATGCTAAAGCTAAGCTAAGTAGCAACGATTTTCGCCACGTTTTTTTTCCTTGTTTTTGGCTATTTCCGCCATGTTGGGAACAGTAATTTATCTGAAATTAGTACCAGTACGGCCCCATTCTATCCCTAAAGCTAAGTTTACAGTGATAGGACAGATAGTTACTCACAGGAAGCCTGAAACTGAGCGTCCATGTTTTTCTAAACAAAAGCTACAGGCCTCAGGCCTAGTTTGGACAGGATACAAACAATAACTTAGCAGTGTTGAATATACTGTAATATAGCCTATTTGGTGAAAAATAAATGTTTGGATAAATTTTCAAAAGAACAAACATTCAGAAAAACTGTTTTTGTACGTAAGACAAGTAAAAAAAAACGTTTTCAAATAGAAACCCAAAATGTCTTAGCAGATCTTACTAAATTGTTTACTACATACTTAAAGATCCACTGACGTGATTTTTCTACTATTCATCAAATTGCTCAAAATATATATATTTTATCATTTAAATATGTTAGTTTTTGCAAACAAAATGATAAATCACTTTAATTTTGCTTTAAAAGTGATTTTGAACTTCAAGCTGTGTTTAATCGTGGGATATCCGTTTACACCCGAATGCACCATCTGTGATGTAATGTCCAGAGTTGAGGCAGAGCTCTGAGCTTGTCACGGTGTGCGCAGCTCCACATGAAGGTCAGTCTGATACAGCATCAGACCTAAATTAGATCCTGTTGTTTCTTGTTCCATCACCCAAACTATTTTCTGCTTCCCAAAATGAAGACAAATAGCTCAAATCTTCACCTAGATTGATAAATTAGTCAAGTTTTAAAATGTCCGCTATTGAAGAGACTGGAGCCCTCTGCCTCTCACTCTGGACATTACGTCACAGATGGTGCGTTCAGGTGTAAACGGATTTCCCATGATTAAACACGGCTTGAAGTTCAAAATCACTTTTAAAGCAAAATTAAAGTGATTTATCATTTTGTTTGCAAAAACTAACATATTTAAATGATAAAATATATATATTTTGAGCAATTTGATGAATAGTAGAAAAATCACGTCAGTGGATCTTTAAATATTATGTTAAACTGATTGAGAATGAGCGGATTTGATACCTGGACTATTGAGAATGAACTTTCTGGTCTTGAACCACTTTGGACATGTCTGCCTGCCTGGGAGGAGTCGACGAGGGACAAGCCCCCAGAAACCATCTTGGCTACAGCAAACTGGTTGGTCCACTTAAGTTGTTTACTTGGTGGGGTAGCTTCAGTTTGCTTTGGACTGCTCTGACTGACGAAGCCCTCTGGAGTGAGGGTGAAACGTTTCTACTAAAAAGAAACTGTCCAGATGAACTGATTGAGAATGAGCGGATTATGTTAAACTGTTTTTCAGGTTTCTGTGCTGGATACCAACATGGGTAGGTGCAAGCAGAAGGACAGAGAGGAAAAGAGCAGCGCTTCAATGTACAACTTTGTTTCAAAGAAACAGAGTTCCAGGTAAAATAAATAAATAAAACAGATCTTCTTGTAAAATAGATTTTGTCAATAATATGTCTTAGAATGATTTCAGGAACAAATGTTTTCTTATTTAGAATGTATTTCTGTAAATTCTTTTAGCTAAATATTAAATCTTTTGATATGATTATTTAAATGCTAAAAGTGTCTAAAAAATATTCTAAAATCTCTTATTCACGTGTCATATCTTAGATGAAGACCGTGCAAGTTTGGTGTGTACCAGTGCTTCGAATGATGAAGATGGCTGCCCCTGAAGTAAGTTATTTTGAAGTTAAGCACCTGAGAAGCCCATTTTAGAAATTGAATGTTACAACATTACTATACAGAACATTTTGTTTTAATAATTGTTCTGCTAGGTACGGCAGAGTGCCTGGGTCACAGAGGCCGAACACCCCTGCAGGTTCCATTAAAGAGTGTGACCGAGACCTTTACCCCAACTTGCACGTCCTACTTCAACTGGCCTACACACTGCCTGTGACCTGCGAATGTGAGCGCAGTGCCCTTCGTCGCTTGAACAGCTACATGCGGGCATCAATGACGAAGGAGCGTCTCTCACTGGCACTACTTCACATTCACTACAGCAAACACATTGACCTTGAGAGCGTTGTTGATGTGTTTGCAAACAAACACTCGAGGAGGATGGAGCTGGACTCACTTGTCTATCCAGAGACATAAGATGTTGGACAGAACTGTCTTATGCAATGTAAATAAAGGTTTTGCAAAACTACATTTGTCTTGAGAAATTTTAATGTTACTCTAGGGGTCTGCAACCTTTTCGATACAAAGAGCCATTTCTGCTCCTTTATTCACTAAATTAAACGTGTCCGGAGCCACAACACCTGCTGCAACTGGGATTCTCAACTGGTGGCCCACGGACCACTTTAAGTTTGTTAGAGGACATTTTTCTGGCCAGCAGGAATGATTTATAAAACTAAAAATGTCTAATGATTTTTTAACATTTACTGATATTTTTACATTTTAAGATAAAATAAAAGACAAGATTCTTGTAAAGAAGGAAAAATTAATATAGTTTTGCCCAGTTTCTAAAAACTAAAACAAACAATGCAGGCCTATGTGATTTTTTTTTTTTACTAGAAAAATTAAGTATCCTACTTAAAAGAAATAAAGCATAAAGTGAAAGTATGTTAACTCCTTGTAATGTAGGAAAACTGCTAAAACTAACCCTTCCAGTTATAAGAACCAATAAAATTCAGTTTTGGTCAAAGCTTGAAAGAGCTGCTGCAGAGGGACCCTGAGCTGCAGGTTGCAGACCCCTGGTCAATTGTTTTTGTGTACATGTGAATTGTATTGTTGTATTTTTCAATTTATTAATTTCATTCATAAAAAAACAATGTCTAACCACAAAGCAAAGTAAAAAGATTATTTATTTTTGCAATTGAAGTTATATTATTTGTTGTGGGGTTAGTTTGCATTTATGTTAAGGAGTGGTACTGTGCCTTTAAGAGGATGACGTCATTCGTTCTTCTTCGGTGGTATTTTTTTTTCTGTGTATGTTCGGGTGGGACTCGGAGTACCGTGTCTCTGGGATGAGTTCTGAATAGAAGACTGGACACACATCCCCTCTCAGTGTGTTGCTCTTTCTCCACTAACAAAAAACACCTATTTGGTAAGATTTACCTCACACAGCATTGTTTTAACTAGCTAGCTAATTAGCTTGTTTACACGTTTGAAGTAACGTGTACCACCGCCAATGAACCAATCAGAGGTCCATTTTTTCTTCAAACGAACCGCCCCTCATAAAATCCTGGCTACGCCACTGCATGGTACGTTCACACCGAACGCGTTTTGAGCTGCAGGAGCGGCCGGTTTACATGCAAAGTCAATGGGGGACGTGCCTCTAGGGGTCGTGCGTCGCGTCACACCCATTTTGAGTGGCGCGGAAGGGGCTGCAGAGCGTTTTCCGTGCATGCGGTGCCCGCGGCAGCCGCCGCCGCTCGACTTGAACAATCTGAACTTTCGCTGCTCAAGGCGTCTTGACAACGGGAGAGTCAGCTATGTGACGCGGTAACGAGGGGACGGATGTTGCGCAAGTGTGACGTATTGTTTGTGAGACACAGAAACAACCCGCAAATTCTTGTTCAAGTATGGAGGAGAAACTGCCTGGCGGAGTGTCAGTGAGGAAGTCGGGATATCGGGTAAGTTTTGAATTGTAAACTTTTCACGTTTAGCAAGTTTAAGCTTTGCTAGCCGATTTTAGCTCCTCCCACACCCCGCCGCCACCGCCGCTGCTGCTTCTCGTTCCGGTCTGAACACCAGTGCGTCCAGTGCGTCCACCTTGAGGCGTTTCGCNGCGATTGTAGCTCCTCCCACACCCCGCCGCCACCGCCGTTGCTGCTTCTCTTTCCGGTCTGAACACCAGTTCAGTCCAGGGCGTCCACCTTGAGGCGTTTTGCGCTTTTTGGCCGCTCAAAACGCGTTCGATGTGAACATAGCATCATAGTGCTGTAATTGCTAGTATCGCTTAGCCCTCGGTGAATAGCAAACAACCATCAGGGCAATAACTATTAGTTGTTAGGCTGATGGTCCTCCTTTGTCATGTGAACAATTAGTTCTGAAAGTCACCAACAAACTGGTTGATCCACTATGAGAAGGTGCTATTTATGACTGATCTCTGACCAGGGGTGGCCGGCCAATAGGGTGCGCTAGGGCGCCGCCCCACTGAAACTTCTGGAGCTATCCACCATTTTACATAGAAGACTTAATTTTTTTTAAATAAAATTGAAATAATAAAATAAAAATATTTTGAAATATATGCAGACAGTATATGTTTTTAGTTGTATAGGATAAATATTTTACGAGTAATGATGAGTTATATTGTTTGTATCAAAAAAAACGTTTTCTGATTGGTGACGTATTTCCGGTCCTGGGGGCACATGAATCTTATCCATAGACTCTCGTTATAAATGGCACATGCACAGTTATTCCACAACATTACAAAACAATGGGAAGATGCTGGGCGCAGATTTCTGCGCCCTGGACACGTCCAACGTGAGCTGTTCCTACCATCATGTGCTTCCGGTCTTTTTTCTTTTGTCTGGGAAATGAGCCTTGCAGTCAGTGACTCAAGCAGGCTGGCTCAGGTAGGTTTTAAATCATTGAAAGCCCTTTATCTAATGTCTATTTGCCATTTCTGACTGATATGCCTCACAACTTTTAGAAGTCTCTGTTTGTGAAAAAGCCTTCAGCTGACTGTTTATTCTAAAAGTGGCAACTGGTAAGTTTGTTTCTGGAGCTAGCATGCTAATGCTAGCCTTTATCTAATGCTTATCAGAGTCAGAGTCAGAGAGTCTTTATTGTCATTTGCACCGCATGTGGTACATGTGATGAAAACGAGATTATGTACACGGGGTCCCAATTATATTATTATATTACCATTCCTGACTGATATGCCTCTAAACTTTTAGATGGCTGTGTTATTGAAAAAAGCCTTCAGCTGACTGCAAGTAGGAACTGGTGAGTTAAAAAAAAATTGTTTGTTTGTGGAGTTAGGATGCCAGCGCTAGCCTCCAAGTTATTGTATTCGACTCTGATGGCTACATTTATTTCAATTTGCTTATACAGTAATAAAAGATCAAACATTAATAATTTTATATACTAAATGTCATTGGTGGTGTTTTACTATTTCTTAACACTGTATTGATCTGCCTTAACACTAAAACTTTCTCACATATTATCACTCAACACAAAGTTTTTAACACTAGTCTCTGTGTCATCAAACGGGTTAATCACTAAACTCTCGGTCATGTGCTCATACAGTTTGCACTACTTCTCATACTTGCACTAATGTCTGTATTACATCACTGCCTATAATCATAATACTGTTTACATTCTCTGTTTACATTTATTAATACTGTTTACTTTTATTACTACTGCTTACATGTAATTACTACTGTTTACATTTATTTACACTACTCTAATATCTACACCACTGCTGGTACATATACAGTGTGCTCTGAACGGTCTTATTTAGGGATGCCCAATGTGCCTTACTGCATATGCCACTTTTTGCCTCTACAACAACATCAACTACTACCTCATACATATACTGTGTACATTGACTCATACGCTGCTTTGCCACTTTGCAAATGTCAATGCTAGAAACCTTTAGTTTATTTTAGTTATACTTTTTATACTCTTTTTTTATACTAGTATGCAAAAACTCAGGACAATATTATGTTCATTAAATGTTTAATGTTTTAGTTTTAGAGTTGGTGTAAATTTTCATACTCTTATACCACTATGCAAAAAACTCAGGACAGTGTTAGGTTTACTATTTTATGCTTATGTCTATTATTATATGTTTCAGTGTTTCAATGTTTAGATGTTTACTGTTGCACCGAGGGACTGAGAGAAACGCAATTTCGGTCCTGTGTATGTCCTGCACTGTACATATTGCAGATCTGACAATAAAGTTGACTTTGACTTTGACTTTGACTTTGAGAATGAAAACAAAGCCTCTTGCAAGTAACTAGCTCTTATTAACATTTAAACATTTAAGGTACATTTATAGGGTGAAATGCTATAAACAGTATATGCTAAGGTGCATTAGGACCTTTAAAATTAGGAATATTTAAGAGAACCAGTACTAAAAAAAAGAGCTTGATTCTATTTATATTATGAACTTGTATTCACTATAATTTATATATAATTTATTTATTTATGTTTTTTTTTGTTTGTTCTTTGTTGTTTTAGTGAGTCAAATTGGTTCTTCTCATCCTGAGCATTTCATTGTTCTGTTGACCTTGTGTTAATCTGCATTTGATAAATAAACAGATTTGAACTTGGAATGTTTCATTTTTTCATTTTTGAGAAATAGCCCCCCCGGTGGACATTTACCGGGTTTCAGCTGCCTCTGACACATACTCAGAGAGAGCTAACACGTTTAGCTAAATCTAGCATTAGATTGTGTGTCACTGAGAAGGTTTTGACGGCTTCAACTACATCCTTTCTCAAAGAGAGATGGCCCTAGTTTTAATAAATTGTGTGGAAGAAGACACAGATGACCGTGACAAGTTTCAGTTTCTGGGTTTTATTGAACATCAGGTTGAATATGAAGGTGTTCTGCTGAGTGAGCTCAGTTGGCAGCAAGGATCTGATCCACCCAGGAGCGCAGCTTGGTGACACGAGCGTACACACCTGGTGAAGAGGTGCTGCAGGTTCCACTGCCCCAGGACACAATACCCACCAAGGTCCAGGATCCATCCTTCTGACAGACCAGAGGACCACCAGAGTCACCCTGAAAAACAAATCAAAGTCCCAGCACATCAGTAAGAGCTCTGAGGTCAAATATGGACCTGACTGACAGAAGTTTGGTGGAGGAACACCCACCATGCAGGAAGAGGCTCCGGAGGCACCGGCGCAGACCATCAGGTCAGTGATCTTGCTGCCCCAGTAACGGCGGCAATCGTCGTTGGTCAGGAGGGGCAGGGTGGCCTGCTGCAGGCGGGCGGGTGTGTTTGCATCTACAACACACACCACATCACACACACTCAGCTTAACACACACAGGGACACACAATACTGCCATCTACTGGTGGTCACATTTATACCATACCATACCAATTTATTTATAGAGCGCTTAAAACAGCAACAAGGCCAACCAAAGTGCTGTACAATAGAAACAAACAAGCACATCAGACAGGAAAACATAAAATAAAAATATAGATTCAAATAGCAGAAGATAATAACTAAATGGCCAACACTGTATAGATGGTGTAGTGGCAGAGAATCGGACTTGTTATCCGAAGGACCCAGGTTCCAACCCCGGCCACGGCACACCATCTTGGGGTGTCTATGAGTGCACATCTATTTTCCCAGCTCCCCGAGCGCGACTACGCTGCTCACTGCACCACCTGGTGGTGGTTGGGTTAAATGCAGAGGACCAATTTCGTCTGTCAAGTATGGGAACATACAAATGTGACAAATTATTATTATTATTATTACAGAGGATCAAAACAAACCGCACTGTGTTAAAGGCGAGAGAATAGAAGTGGGTTTTCAAGCAAGACAAAGACTGTGAGTGAGGGAGCCTGCCTGACACTCAGTGGCAACTCATTCCAAAGTCTTGGACCTGCAACAGAGAAAGCCCTGTCACCTCTGAGCTTACAACGGGTTCCTGGAACTGAAAGAAGCATCTGGTCTGCTGACCTCAGACATTTATCTGCAGAACTCTTTGATATTGGCCTTTTTTTGTTTGTTGGCGTTATTATTTATGTTTTCTTTCTAAAAAAATAACAAAAATAGTAATAATAAAACAGTATATGGTAATCAGAAAACATATAAACAATTTCCAGTGACAGGAACCCAAAATATAGACAGATGAAAGTTTTTGGTTTAACAAGCTATTTGCACCTTTGTTTATTATTTATTTATTTATTTATTATTTTATATGGCAGCACATCCCTTAAATATTTCCCTAAAAAGAATCATTAAATAAGTTCTACTTTTAGATACTAACATGAAAAAAGACTAAATGAAAATAGCAAGGAAAAATAAGTATTTTTACATTTATTGCCAGGCAAATTAACTTTTTTTTAAATTAACAAGAACGTTCATACTCAATAATCCAGGTATCAAATCTGATAAGTCTCAATCTGGTCATCTGGACAGTTTCTTTTAGTCGAAACGTTTCACCCTCAGTCCAGAGGGCTTCCTCAGTCATAGTTCCAGCACACTGACACAAACTGTCCAGATGACCAGATTGAGACTTATCAGATTTTTTTTAAATTATATAGTAAACTTTGATCTCTTCTTTACAGTTATTCCACACATTGAACCCTCTAAACAGATTTAGATTTGTTTTTATTATTTGTCCTGACCTTTATTTCATAAAACAACCTTTTATTGCATTTATAGTTAGTTCCTTTAATTTCCAAATCTTATGTTTACAGTTTGGAAGGAGATTTTTTAAATGATTTATACTTTATCATGGCAGAATTAAGCTCTACTAGATCAGAATTTTAAAGCTGCAATGTAATAAAAACGTGTTGGTTATATCATGATAAAATGATCCAGCCATAATTCTTACCGCTGTTGCGTTCAATGTTTAAACAGGTTTTTCCCTACACCTCCACACAGTAAGTCTTTATACATATTTAATAGTTTTAATAATTTTTTGTTCATTGTTGTTATTGTTTTTAGTTCTTGCATGATTTAGATGAGCCTTTCAGTGTAATGAGCAGTCAAACGTCCCTGTGAAAAGATGAGCAGAGGCTCAAACCCAGCTCTGTGATTGGTTGTGGCTCTTACGGTTGTATTTGAGCAGACCCCAGCCGGAGGTCAGACACTGCATGCCTCCAGGGTAGTAATCACTGGTCTCGGCCACGCACACGGGGGAAACACGCATGTTCAGCTGGGCGGGGCTGGCCAGCTTAATGAGCAGGATGTCGTTGTTGATGGTGAAGCCGTTGTACTGGGGGTGTTTGAACACCTGACAGGAAGTGACATCATTAGGAGCAGCATGTTCACTGGGGGGTGAAGTCGTGATGCTGGACGTCACTTACCTTGCCGACTTTCATCTCCTGGATGGGCTCAGAGTTGGAGGAACGGTCATGTTCTCCGAGGACCACCTTGTGAGTCGTCCTGCAAAGCAAACCCACAGATGAGTTTTCTGCTCCATCACCTCACCACAACATGTCTGTGTGGGACGCCTACCTGACGTTGCAGTGAGCAGCTGTCACCACCCAGTTCTCGTTGATGAGGGAGCCTCCACAGAAGTGGAAGTTGGTTGAGTCCTGAAATAGTAACAACACAGACACTTGAACACACCAGCACTAGATTTGTGTACATGTCTGCACCTGTAATGTCTCAAGTGAAACCACAACAAGACTGTCACAATCTCTGTCTCACTACAGCTTTTAACAAACCTGCATAGATCATTCTATGATTCTGTACACGCCACAGTGTCCATGAAATTAGATTTAGTGCAAGTGATAAAAACCGGTGCTGTCTGGAGTTCTACAGCTCAGACAAACTTAACGGCAGAAACATAATTCAAAGTTTAAATAGATCACAGGTCAAAGTTGGACTTCATATGTCTAAACTAATGTTCTTAGTTCTTTAATGGTTTTTACACCATCACGTTAAGTTGGATAATTTGGAGGGATTTTACAACAAAATGTTCAGCGTAAAGTGTTATGTCACTTTAATCTTTGCACTGATTAAACACACACATAAACACATAGAGACAAACAACCATTCACTCTCTCACTCACACCTAGAGACAATTTAGAGTTACCAATCAGTCTAACATGCATGTTGTTGGTCTGTGGGAGGAAACTGGAGTACCCGGAAAACCCACGCATGCACGGAGAGAACATGCAAACTCCACCCAGAAAGACCCCTGGCCTGGATTTGATCTGGTGACCTTCTTGCTGAGAGGCAGCAGATCTACCAACTGATCCACCGTGCCACTCCGATTTCTAAATGGCATGAAAATGTACTTTCATCTGAAAAGAGGACATTAGAGCACTGAGCAACAGTCCAGTTCTTGTCTCCTCAGCCAGGTAAGACACTTATGATGTTTCTGGCTCAGAAGTGTCTGGACTTGAGGAATGAGACATTTGTAGCTCATGTCCAGGAGCTCATCAGCTGATCAGGGTGAGACACCAGGAGTTTACAATATTCAACCTCTTCACAATATTCTCATTTTCTGAGACACTGAAATTCAGTTTTTCATTATTTGCAAGTTATAATTATCGAAATTATTATTATCAAAAAACTATTGTATTGATGTTTGGGGGAAAGCGTGTAAAACAATCACAAAGCCTATTTTTGTATTACAGAAAAGAGCTGTAAGAATTATCACTAGAAAACATTACTGTCATCCATCCAGTACATTATTTTATCAACTGAAATTATTGAAATTCCATGATTTGGTTGATTATAATATTTTATCAATTATGTATAGGGCTCAAAATAACGATTTACCTTTAAATATCCAAATGAATTTTGTTAAAAGACAAAGTTGTTATAATCTTAAGGGGACAGAGATGTTTGTAAAACCACAATTCAGAACTAGTTTGAAGGGACGTTCTACCTCAATCCAGGGAATTAGATTATGGAATGGCTTGGAGAATGTAGTTAAAAATGCCAAGTCACTGTTTACATTTAAGAAAATGATCAAAAGGAATTTGTTGAAAAAATATATATGAATTAGCATAATGTGTATTGTATCAATTATTAGTTATGTATTAGTATTAGAAAATTAGAAAGAGTTAGTCATTTTGTACTGCTGGTGAAAGATTATTATTGTTTAATCTGATTGTTTGAAAAAAGGGGCAGATATAATAAGATTTATTCTTCTTTCTGCTACCTTTCATTTTTTTACATTGTGTACGCATCATTAATGGGATTGTCTTGTATTGTATTTCTTTTGTAAAAAAATGAACAAATTTAATAAACAATAAACAATAAACAAATTACAAGAAATAAAGGCTTGAAATATTTCACACTGTGTAAAGAATTGATGTAATATAACTGGTAAATGGACTGTACGTATATAGCGTCTTTCTATCAAGATACTCAAAGCTCTTTACAACACAATCTGTGTCCTCATTTACCCATTCATACAGCACTCTACTAGATCTCTACAAAGATTAATCAGAGCTTTATCATATTTATACACTGATGGGACACACATCAGAGGTAATGAGGGGTTCAGTGTCTTGCTCAGGGACACTTCAACATGTCAATGCTGGTGGAATCAAACCCCTAACTCTCCCATTGGAGAACAACCGCTCTAACCCCTCAGCCACAGCCTCCTAAATATAAAATTCTTCATGAAATTATTGACATAAATGTTTAACTTTTTCATGATATTCAATTATTTGTAGATGCAACTGTAAATAATGGAATTAGAGCCATAGCTGAAGTAATGTGCTAATTTTAGTGGCAACGATTCATGAAAATCACTCAAAATGTGTAAAAATCAGTCCCTACATTGATGACTGTGGAAGAAAAGGCACCTGTAATGTTAACCTCCTGTTCTATAAAGACCAACATTAACTTCTATAAAAATAAATCTCTGTTTGAACATGAATAATATGGTTATAAAGGCTGTAGTAATCCTTGGTTGCATCATATCAGTCCTGCTTTTGGCTGATTTTATGATTTTTCTGGAAGATTAAAACAAACTTCTTTGACTGGGATGCAGTTAAAGTGTTGCTTAAACTCGTCAAAAAAGATAGAATACTGTACATGAATGAAAGTTTTAAATGAACATAGTTGATTTTAAGTTTTAAAGTGACTAACTTTGAGTCACTCCAATGAGATTAAAATAAAAAGTCAGGCTAACTTCAGAAGAAACTTGCTGATGGTAAATCTACATCAATTCTTTGGATGATTTGTCATGATTAGTTTCAAATTATCTATAAAGTATATTTGATACAATAAAAAAAGAAGATAAATGTTGATTGTGTTTGCTCACCTGAAGAGACACCTGCCAGGGCCAGGAGTGAGGCACCGCCTCCTCGCCATTCACGATACGAGAGTAACCAGTGATGACAGGGGAGATGGCGGGCACGCCGCAACCTGGTCACATCAGTATTACGTCATTAACAACAACAAACATAAAAAACCTGCTAACAACTGAACATAAATATTTGACTTCTTTTCCCTTTTAGCTTATCCTGAATGTCCTAATCAATCAATCAATGACTAAAGAATAAAACAGCAGTCATTGAACATGGTCGTTCTGATGATGAGCAGTCTTACCGTACGTGGCGCCGACAAAGGCGAGGCAGGACAGGATCCACAGGAAGGCCATGGCTCATTCATGTTCAGCCCTGCAGCACAACGAGCTTTTATCCATCAGGGGAGCCATGTGATTGGACAAGTTGGGGGCCACGTCGTCAACAGCAGTGGGAGTTCGAACAGGTGCCCGTGTTTGGTTTTCCATGTGAGGAGGCAGAAAGATGAAGGCCAGACATGTGACTGAGGCCACAAAGATATTCTTTCATTTAAAAAATATACACAGTATATATATATATATATATATATATATACATATATATATATATATATATATATATATATATATATATATATATATATATATATATTAGGATGCTCGATATTGACTTTTTTGCCGATATTCGATATGCCGATATTGTTTAACACTTAATTTCCGATTACGATATTAACCGATATTACAAACCGATATTAAGGTGAAATTATATATCTCCTGTCAGGGACATTTTGTCTGCTTTATTGTGTTGCCCCACTGGATACATTCCATAGGCAAACAGTCTGTAGAAAATAAGAACCATTTCAACTGAAGTTATGGAAAAACTGCCATATATATGTTTTTTTTAATTCTTAAACAATAGGTTGGATCATGCTCTCCCTGAGATAATCCTGACAATACCCACTATAGCTAGGACAAATTTGACTTAAATAAAATTAAACATTGTAGCTGTAAAAGTGCTTGGAACATGTAATGTCAACTAAAATAACAAGTAAAATGTACAGCCTACTATAATGTTTCATTGTTAAATAAAATGTGGCTGGCAACAATAACATTTTGAAAACTGCACATTTCTATGAGGTACAAACAACACTTGAGAAATGAGGTAAACTGCAAAGAAAAGAAACAAAAGTGCACAAATATGGACAGCCTTGGCTGCCCATCACTTGGCCATACAGTCATTGAAATTATAAACTCGGCTCAATCAGCCCTGCTCCATATGAGCAAAATCAAAAAGATGCTATATCAAAGTGGTGTGCAATAAAAACAGAAAGGCACACAGTTTCAGTCCAGACCTTTCAGATTAGAAAATAAAGTCCTTTACACAGTTGAATTAGGCTGAAAGATTGATGAGCCCATTTAACTGGCCATAACTATAATAAAAAAAAAAACAGTACTTTACAGGTACAGTACAAAACAGATAAATAAAAATATAATTTCTTACTTTGAGCTGATCAAGCTTGTCTCGTCTGTTTCCACGTCCGAGCACGTCGGAGCTCCGTACCTTGTGCTGCTCCTGCCGTTTAGAGGAAGGACTGTTAGCTTGTTAAGTCCATACATTTGAAGCCATAAAAAGAGTTTACTTTAATAAACTTACCGAAAGCCGTTTCTCCGCGGTGTTCGTTCATCCAAAACAAGCTGACCGCGTTAGC